>LDMZ01024539.1:0-17214 GCA_001455285.1 Sphaeromyxa zaharoni | reverse complement strand
TTTATCGAGGGTCTCTTTTAATCTATTAGAAGACCTTGATCGCAGCTTCATTCCTGTTACAGTAACAAAATTATTCTTATGAAGGAAAAATTTCAAGGTGTTGGAAGTGTTTTGTTTATTTAAATTTGAATAATATAAAATATTATAAATAACAAGATTTAAACAAACTTTTCACTTATAAGGAATAAAAATAATAACTAATCATATTCAGGAACCTGTATATAAATAATTTTTGAAATAAAAATATTTTCTAGCATTAGAATGCTCTCATGAAAGCTACGTTGATAATATGAAAACAAAACATAACGTAATAAATGAGAGACATCGTTTTTAGAATAAAAAGGACATCAAGTAAATTAATAGCAGATCTTGTCTCAAGATTTCGCCGCTGTCTATTAGATGAGAATATTGAGAAAATATTATTGAAGAAATTATAATAGGTTAAGGAAATTTAAAACTATAATTGAATTGTTGCAAAAATATTCCTCAAATGCCTGAACTGCTGATCAATCAATATTGAAGTGGATTGTAATAAAAGAATCTATAAGATAGACTCAAGTGATGAAGAAAAAATATGAAACAAGTACTAATGCAAATATTTTGGAATAGAGGCATTATGAATGGTCTAGATCAGAAGATTGTTGTTGGGGTGATAGTAATAAATATTGATTCTTAAAGTAGCTTTCTTAAATTTTTAACTTTTATTAAGATAATGCTAAGGTCGACGCCATCGATGAGCATGAATATATAGAAAAAACTAGCTTTTTATGCATTCAATGCTAACTAATCATACGTATAACATATCTTCTGGGATAAATTCCTATATTCTTTAAGGTTTGCTGGAACTTATTAATGTAATCTAGTGGAAGGTTTAGTATCCATTTTAAATGGTTCCTTTACAGGTAAGACAGACATTTATTTCGGAGAGTGTTTATGAAAGGAATGTTAATTTTTTTAAATTATGGACGATTTTACTGATGTATACATATGATCAAAAGAATAAAGATACTGTAATCAATAGTGTTTCAGGAAATTATGCAATTTTATTTGATGCATGTACACAACACTATCTTGAAATAAGTTATATCTAAAATTAGGGACAAAATTAATTGTATAGGCCATAATTAAGAAATCCTGGTAAAGATTTATCTGGAATCAGGTGAACAATTATTCTTCAAAACATTATCTCGGATAATTTACGAATACAGTAAAGTCTGTCTCAACCGCCAAACTTTCCTTTCCGCCATTTTTTCTCCGTTCCCCGAATATGGCGGTTAGGACAGATTTTACTGTATAAAAAAAATTGAAACTTTAGACGTATCCTTAATTTTAGATTCCAATCTGGGTGAAAACAGATATTAACAATTTTTTTCTCATCAGTTAATGACAATAAAATGGTTAATAAAATTAAATGCATTTTTTTAAAATTTAATCAATCTTCTAGTTATAAAAGAAGAAGATTGAAAATACTTTACTTGAAATATTTAACCAAACTTTTGATTTGTGTGTGATAGTGTTAAGAATTATACTCTGACATTATTTTTAAAAACCTGTCAAACCCATATTTGATCTATCGCATAAAGTTCCTTTTGCACTACTTAAGGTGATGGAAGATGAGCTTAACATCATTGTACATAACAGGATTGTAAAACCTGTAAATACAGCGATTAAACTAATTATTTTTACTCTCCAGTAGTCGGTGATATAAATCAAAATAATAATTAAATAAAGACCTAAAGAGATTTTTGTAAATAATTAATTCAGTTCATAGTCTCTATTTCATTCCACTACGATCCTTAGATGAAATAACAAATAATATTATAATTAAAACAAAAATCACGGCAAGAAACTTAGAATGCGTTGATTAACATTTTCCTTCTTAATGATAAACCAAGATTTTCATTTTAAATAAAAATTGAGTTTTTTTGGATAAAATTACTGTTATTCGATGTATCAACCTAACCTGTAATATTTCAACAAAAATGAGCCCTACAATACGTGATTTAAACAAAATTTTACGCCATATTTGTTACTAATATGGAATAAGATCATTAGGACCATCTAACAAAATTTAGAAAATAATTAAGACAGATTAACAGAACGTAGTATTCTTATCAAATGGTTAAAAACTTTGTTTTTTAATGAAGTACTTTATTTTGGGCATAAAATTAATAATAATATGTGTCTATGTGAGGAATTTTGCGACTTTCAAGGTAGTATTATAGAACAGATGTTTTATAACGAAATTATGAGTAATATCAACAAATATTAAATTTGACGAATAAAATAATTACCCAAGACAAGGTTTAAGTCTTGTGATTTCTTGTTCTTTTTATTGTAGTCAGATGACGAAATTGGGATTCAGTCCTCGAATGAAAAATTTCATACAAACAAGCAATTTGATTCTTCTTTGAATATTACTCATTTAAATTAGATTAAAAATGCGATTTCGAATTATTGCCTTTCATTTTAATACTTTATGAGGGATGCAAAAAATTTAATAATCTGACTCTAAAGAACTCACAATGGATTTAAAATCCTGCAAATAAAATTTATTTGAGAAACAAAAGATTTATTTTCATCCAAAGATTTTATTCATCGACCTGATAAAATTTCTGGGGCAAAGTATTGACGGATGTATCGTCATCAATGATTGCTGACTTGGTGTTTAAATATAACAAAGAGTATACCAATATTGCTTTAACTTTTAGTTCATGCACACTTAACGAAACAAGAATTAGTTATTAAGTCACAGATAAGAAAACATTTATAGTTATTTTTTATTAAAATATTCCTTCCATACGTAAATGAACGCAAAGTTTGTATTTTAACTGAACGTTACCTATAGAAAGATTATTCAACTCCAAACAACGTTTATCTCGAATTTCTCTAGAAAGAATTGCACAGCGATGGATGTACTTTAGCTCTAATGATTACAATATTATATATAAACATGTTAAAAGGAATGTCTTGAATATTATATATCCAGATTATCGCAACTTAGCTTCGAATTTGAGAAATTGTTGGTATCAATTCAGAAAATTTTTTTTACCTCAGTCAAAAAATTTTAGTAAAAGAAATCAAAAGTGAAAAATATTATATTAGATCTTAAAGTTTCTTGGTGCTGATTGGTTCGATGAAAGTTTAGATGATAGTGAACCTAAAAATTTATACGATAACTGGAAAAATATTTCTCTTGAAGATGTAAAAATATAGAATAGAAGCGTAATTAGTTGTTGATTTAAAAAAAAATAATTTTGTAATATTTCCATCGTGATTATCAGGAATTGAAGTCACATAGATCTTAGTAGGGAACATCTTTAATGATCTTAAGTGAGCCAAGATATTGAAGAATACGTCAAACCATGTGAAATGTAACAAATTAATAACCAGTCAATAGGGAAATTTTCAAGATCGCGTTGAATTCTTTCAATAAAGCTTAAGATAGTATATAGTGATTTTTGGGATTTCTCAAATATGGCAGGTGGTTCATCATAATTGAAAATTTTACATGGTAGATCAAAGTTTATAAGCCTGAAAGAGGCACCTCTGATTACACTAAATCTTGTTTCTAAGGTGTGCTCTCATGATTTTTAATTCGAAGGAAATGATTTAGTCAAAATGGAATTCAATTTATATCATTTGAATTTAGAACTCCAATTAAACAATCAGTGATCAGAAACTTATAGATATAACATCGTAAATCTCCTTCTGGTAGACTTGTCTAAAAATCCATTCAAACAATCAAAGAGCAATGAATGAAGATTTCAAACTTACAATGAGGTTGTTTTGGTATAGGGTGGTAGTGTAGCAAAGCAAAACACACAAAAACACCATCTGAACTAATTTTTGAGCTGAATTAAACGCTATCAAAAAAACATAAAATATCTACACTAAAATTGTACATTATGAATTACAAGATGACAAGGGCTAAAAAAATATTGTCTATAGAAGGTTACGAAATGTGAATTATGAACAATTAGAAACATAATTTTTGATAAATCAAAGTTAAATGAATGATCGGAAGATTACAATATAAGGTTAGGTCATCTTGGATTGTAATATAAGGATGTTGATCAGGTCAAATACAAGAATGAAAATGCTTAAAAGGTAGAAGTTCGTAATATTCCTATGACTTAAATTCAAATAAGTAGGCTAGCTAAAAATTAATAGTAGCAGGGTACCAAATTTTTGAACCTAGTGGAATTTTAAAGCAAATAGCAATATAGATGATAAGATCGATTAGATTAGTGCATGCAGTAGACGGGCAATGTGATTCAATAGTTTATGTATTCGTACAAATTTACACGTTTTAGTGCAAATAATTAGTCTATATATTCTTATTCTATTATAAGTTTTAGAATTAAATTTTTTCACTTTATACATCTCAGATTACCATGATCCATCTATGGTGGGAATCAGAGTTATGCCTTTATCTGTTATTATCCTTTTGATTTACTCGCTTTGGTTGTTTCAGTACAAGATTACTTCGCCTACTTGCTCTTCAGCACAAACGCCTTTCTCCTCTTAAAGTTTTGATTTCATAACTTTAGTAATCGTGACTCTCGTAGGATAGTTTTTTGCACGAATAAAGTTTTAAATTAACCCAAAATTAGTTTTTAATAACAATGCTATTTTTTATTTTTTTCCATTTCCAGTTGTTTTGGTGGAGACCTAACTTCGCAAACACTATAGGCAAGCAGCTGGATGCTTGTATAAATTATTTAGAACAAAATTGGATCATGAATTATATTTTTTAGTTTTTGTTTAATCAATATTGTGCGTCTATGTTATACAAGACGTATTATATCAAAGTAAAAAATTTAGTAACATAATTTGTGTATGGTAGAGAAATCTAAATTTTGAGATTCATGTATGATTTTCTTGAAATTAAATTTCAAATTCAGTTGATTCATCCATACGAACACAAAAATCTATTTCTATTACTTCTAGAAAAATCCTGTAATGAATGATGATGCTCATAAAGAATGATAATGAATAAAACGATCTATTCACGAAGAAAATACTCCACCTTACACTAATACTCTTCATTGTCCTAAAACAGAAGCTGCCAAATTCCATACATTGGTGATGTTTAATCAACCTTGTGTTATGTTACAACAGATCAATCATGATTAATTCTTTTTGAGTACAAATATGTCTTTAATAAAATACAATTTGATTCCATTGCACTTGATTACAATATAAGAAAGACCAAAAACCTAAAAGAGCAATATTAAAATACCGATTATTGACATCTGATTTTTTATATACCTGTTGTTTTCTTTATTTATCATCTAAATAATGCAAGAAAAAAAACAAAGCAAAGCCAAGGTAAGAAATAACACGCCTTGGACCTTTCATGAGAGATTAACTTTGGTAACAAATTAGCATATATGTCAATTTCAAATAGCCACTATAATTTTTTTAAGTACGGTCAAAGCCTAATTACTAAAGGTAATACTTCCAATAATCACTTTATAAAAATGTTTTATATTGGCTTTAAAAAATTTGATATGACGACGTCTTTGAATCAATGAAGTTGAAGACACCATTAACCTACTACATTTCCATAATCGATATAATTATGGCCTTTTACTTCAGATTGAATTATAAATCTAATAATTAAATATCAAATTGAGGTAATTTCGACAAAAATCCTTTGATCACTGTGACAAGTGCCTTTGTACAATGAATGTATAAAACAGTAAATTGAAAATTTAAGCTATAAGTGCAAACAGAAATGATTAAGTAAAATTTATTACCAAATAATATATTAATGCCTGAGTACAGATTAAACGAAAAAAGATCAACATAATTTGAACTTATATAAAACTACAATAAATTATTTCTAGGTTCACTCTTGTCATTAGCTTCGTATCGAAGACTAGAAACACGAGGGGGAGGAACAGGTACTATAACATGACGATCGTGAGATTTTTCACCACTAAGATCTGGTTCAGTTGAACATCTAGAATCAATTTTTTGAGTCTAAAAATTCAATATAAGCCATTTTATTTAAAAAAACTCTAAGAAATGGATCTTCCACTATTAAAATTACTGTAATATGAGGTAAAAGAATACTTGCATGATTATGACGGGAAGAATTTACTTCCTGACTATTGAATGATGATCGAGATAGTATGCTTTTGTCTGACATTCTGAGATTTTCTATTTGTTCTTCTACTTCTAATAGTTGATTTTCAACTCCAGCAATTGTTGAAATGGTTTGTTTAGACATTAATGTTTTAGATTTTCTTGGTTACTCAAAAACGCAAATAACAAAGCTTACCGTGCTGGTTTAATACCACCTATCCCATGGAACGAATCATTTAACGGTCCAAATTTAGAAGGAACTACGTCTGATCTCCCAAATAATTTTCTAAATAAAGAGATAAAATAGAATAATAATAATATAAACCGATTGGATTTACTAACTACATTTACAACCTTAGCAGGTATTACAAGAAGTTGAGACAAAGAATTTTGTTCGATCATTGCAGAAAATCGATATTTATCAATTTGACATAATGGTATTCCGTTAATCTAATAAAAAATACAACCAGATACATATAAAAAACCTCAAGAACTTGATCTCCTATGCAAACGGTACTAGGTTTAGAGGATCTAGCAGACTTGCTGACTCGTTTCACGACGGCATATTCATCAAGATTTAATCTGGATGATCCGTCTTGGGCAGAATAAAAAGTGACATTTTTTGCCTGTCATTGATACTGGTAAAAAATAAAAAATACTTCAACGGCATTTGATATACTTTTTATCCTATATGTTATCGAATTTATATCACTTTCAAAAGATGGAACTGGCTTAAATTCAACATAATTCAGCTTGCGATGGTAAAGCCGGAAACTAGATTAGTTCAATAAATATTTTAATACTTAAACTTGCTGACATCCATTATTTTATAAGCCTGAATATATCGAGATAATATGGTTACCAAAGGTATCTTAATAAATGCAGATAATAAAAATACTTATACTCTAGCTTTTTTATCTACTATTTGAATCCCAAAAGGTGAGATACAGATATGGCACTCGTACCATTTATTATCATGTGTATTAAAAACCTTTATATAAATTAAAAAGAAAAGTAACAACAAACAAGCCCATTCCATACTAATGCACAGCTTGTATAGTAATAGTGCATCATTGGAATGGAACCACCATCACTTTTTTTTATTGACTGTAAAAATAAAAGAGAGTTTCGTTTAGTGTTAATTAGGGGTTTATTAGAAATAAAAGATTCTTTCAAATCATTGAGATAACTGTATCTAGTCTTCAATGCCATAAACGAGAATTTACCAGCTTTGTAAGCAGCGTTTTCGGCGTTTATTACTACAAATATAAGACATCTTTACAAAAAAACCTTTGGTAAGTAAAAACTCACGGAAAGATGTACCTCCTTTGAAAACTTCTTCATTTATCGGAGGCCCAAACATGGGAATATCAACAGATCTAGATACACCAACCCTTTTGATTTAAAAACAGAAACGGTGATAGTAAACTGATAATAAGTATTTTTTCCAGTTTCATCAAATTTTATACATTTTACAACTATGAATATATGTTGAAATTTTGATTTGAAAGATATTGGGGAAAAAGGAGTAGAATTTTCATCCAAAAAAATTATAGTGACGATATCATTGCCTATGTACCTTTTTCTATTAATCTTAATTTTATGAAATACAAAAAATATTAAATTCACATGCTGATTATCTTCTTTACTACTAGGAAGCATTGGAGAAACATGAAACATGATTTCTCTCTTGTGAAATGTTGTAGAGTAAGAATGAGTCCCACATAGATCATTGTACGTATCAAGTTGACCGCTATAACCCGAAAAGCCCTTTAATTCAATCTTGGTTGCAATCGTATCTAAGAAAGCATAAAAAGCAGGACTTCCGTTGTCTAAAAAGCATCCTAAATAAATTCTATAAAAATTAACCATTTGAGTAGATATCACTTTCCTCAGTTTGTCCAAATCCACAGTACATTACACCTATTTTGTATTTCAAAATTAGCTAAGAGTGAATCAGTGTAATTACAATTCACTAAACCCCTACTTCATCAAGCTTAAGAAGCTGTTGTTCTACCTGCAAGAATTTAATTATAAATGGCTTAACGGATGTACCTGCTCACCCGGATTACCCTTGTAGAAACTCAATAAATTCAACCCCGGAACCGCCAGCTCAACGATCTCTCTATAATAAGCGCTTTCTGAAAACGATTTTGTAGTTATTGTTCGAGGTTCAGGTATTACTACTCGTAATGCAAATTGCTAGAGTAGTTTTAATGATATTTAAACAAAAATTTATATTTTAATAATAAGTTTCTTTACAACAGCAAATAGTATGTTCACATAATCATGTTATAAAAGTAAATATTATTAAATTGATATTTTTATGTGATCAATCTCGGTTTTTAAATTAGCATCAACTTATATTAGAAAAAGTGGTTATAATTTGTAAACGAGTTTAGCTTATGTTCAAAATTGGTTAAAATGATAGTGTTTTTCAAGAATTATGACTAAAAGGTTTAAATAAACTAAGATATACACTTGGTACAAAAAAGGATAAGACATCCACCGGTACTTGTTTGGAACCAGAACACAAGACCGACACGTCGGATTTACCATATTACTTGTATAATCAAATAGTTCAAATTTTTAATTTTTCGCAACTGTTTATCCGGATTAACTAATGCTTTCAAATAAACTAAAAAAGTGTGACAAAAATTATTTTTTATTTATTCATTAAGAAAGTCAATGAACTTTTACGTTAATTATTAATGTACACCACAATATATCTAGAAATTTACGCTAAGATATTCAAGCTTTGGCTCATCTATCCAATGAAAATTTATCATAATTAATTTGATAATGAAAAGTAATAAATGAAATTTTTTTCGTTTATTGGGTCAGATAAATATCAAACTTAGTTTTATAGAACTGATTATTTTTTCAACAATCAAAGAAAATTTTATCTATTACATTTAACTTACACAATGTCTTTACCTTTACAACATTTACGTCCACATAATCATTTTTTATTTTAAAAAATTCAATATAAAATAACAAATACTATAATAAATTACATTTTACAGAATTAAAATTGATGTAATCTTGAATAAATTAAAATAATATGATGGTTAATCTATAAAACGTTCACATGCCTACTTTAAATTCATATTTACAGTGAATAAGGTGGTTACTAAATGTTAAATAATACCATGGAAAAAACAATATCGGATTCTTACCAAAATATTCTGAAAAAGTAATTTTAGTTAGAATTGAGACCTTAAAAACATGGAACAACACAAAAAAGTTATTTATATCAAGTACAAATAGTTTAAATCATACAAACTTTAAGTTTTTCATATTAAAATTTTATTTGATATAATACCTTCAAAAATTATTCAATTATAAAAAGAACAATACAGTCCTAAATATAATAAAGTAAAAGCATTTAAAAACCTAATTCCATTAGTGAACCATTTGAAAACTGAATAAAAGGACCATACGCGCTATATTTCACATTGGCCCTCGACAGTTGATATGTGGGTTTAACTCGAAAATCTGATATTAATTTCCGGAGAAAATTATCATATTTCACATTTTAATTAAAAACCACTTTCTGGATCTAGAGCATATGCTTTAACAACGCTGTACACCATGTATAATCACGGAATTATGTTTTTACATGCTAGTAATCAAATAAAACTATTTTTCTCTGCAAAATATAATTTATTTGTTTTTATATCTTTCCAATATAGTTAACAACAAAAAATAATAGTCATTCCCATACCACGTCAAAATACACGCATAAATTAATAAAAAGGTCTATTCTACAAAAAGTTATTCAATAATGTGCAAATCCCGGAGGTTGAAATCTGTTTAGATTTAATGGGCCAAGCTAAATACATCATTACCTTTAATCTACATATTTAGAAATTCGTTTTAACTTTAATTTTTTGTTTTATTAGCTATATTTTTAAGAAGTGAGACTCGTTTGAACGAAAGCTTAAACTATTATGCTTTTCAAAGCTGCAAACTTACTGAAGTTAAAGAAAATTATAGAATTCTTACATAATGTTTGTATATGGACCATATTATATACCTAATTTTGTTAGTTCCAACAACTTAACACTTGAGTCCTTTGAAACAGATATTTACGTAACAATCATAGATAAACAACCAATATATATTTTTAACATCCTGAATATTTGGATTTTATAATCTATATATAATGTTAACTAAGGAATGGAAATTCCAACACGTTGATGGAAATTGTTGCTTTATGCTCATTAGTATTAAAGATGCCCCATGCTAACTTAAGTCAATTTCGTTAACAATAAATTGGTTAAAAAAGGTTTCATATTAATGAAAAAACAAATCAATCATTTTCAAAGAGATATAATACCAATCCATTGTATAATGGAAGCAAGATGAAATACAAAGATTATTCAGAATAATCATTTTATATAAATGTTGATTTTTAATTAATATTTTCCTTGATGAAATATTCATTCAATTAATGGACCAATTTTTTATAATTTTTCTCGTAAAAACAACCAGTAAACGCTTTTTTTTCTTGTTAATATAATATTTTTATGCCATGATTTATATGAATAATAATAAAAATAATTCATCAAGAATTTTTTATTTTAAGGTTTATTTAGATCTAATCGCTATAAGCCTAACTTGTTTTGTTCATTTCAGTTAGAGTTAATACGTTCATCTTTAGAACTCAGCAATTATAAAAAGTTAGTTGATATGTGTTCATTTTGTCTAATTAGTAATTGCTACACAAATAAATTTTTAAATAAATGTTGGTAAATCATCGCTACTCAAATGCATTGGAAATTAGAATTAATTATTGCTAGGGTAATATTGGATATAATACAATGTGGCAGCTAAAAAGTAGGATTCCTAAGTGAACAAACAACTTAATACATGAACCAATCTCAGTTGTAAGCAGGATAATATCTTAAGTGAATTCCGAGACGGTGCTTTTAACGGTATAATACAAGCACAGACAGTCTTAAAAACCATCAATCTTAATATTTTGATAAATTATGGCATGTATATTCGTAAAGGGTTCATATAAATTGTAAGATTTTTGTATCCAAAAAGTCGGTATTAAAACATTCCCAGATTTCTTTATGTAAATAATCAAATTTAAAAAAATGGTTAAGAGATATTAGTCAGTATTAACTGATAAAAGGCGTAACATCAAAACGTTTAGTGATCTTCCTAGAAATTATATTTAATCCAATTTATCCCGATATATGGTAGGTATAGACACCTTTCATTACAACGGAGACAAATTAATCTCTTAAAACTATACTCCGATTTGTAAGCATCAATATCTAACAAAAATTTTACAACCTAAAAAAATTGATGATTATATATTGCTAATATTAATTCTATTTTAAAAAGAGAATGTAAAAGTATTTTTCAATATTTAACATTTCTTCAATTGACCAAAACTTCGCAATTATTTGTCAAAAGAGAAATAGAACTGCACCAATGCTTACACATGTCAAATAAGTTGAGAATTCAATTATTCCAAATTCATATTAATCACAGACAAAAAGGTCAAAAAGGAATCCATTTGACCTTAAAAATACCGAACATGGAAAATAAAAACTTTTATGAACGGTGTTACAATATTTTCATTCCCAACCAAGTTTTTGAGGTATATAATAATTAAAAATGAAGGAAATAAATTATAATTCTAATTTACATTAGTATATGTATTTTCGTTCCGAAAGCTAATTTCACTAAACTTTAATCCTTAATAAAAAATTATCAAATTAATACAAAACATCGGATACCCGAGTAATATAGAAACTGGTTAAAATAAGTTCAAAAATAAAATAATTATCACTTCTAGGTTGTAAAGAATATTTTTATTTCAAACAAAGGCTCATTAATATTCTGTTTTACTTCATATAGAAATTAGAAAACGTAAATAATAATCATGCTTAGATGCTTTAATTAATCTGATCCTCCATGCTACTGACGAAAGAAATCTGTAACAAAAGCACTGAGGATTCGAAGGATTTTTTCTATCCATTAAACCCACAAAATCTGATAATAAGTTATTTTCAGAGGCCATACGAGCCTCGAGTGAAAAATTTCTTTATCTTCATTATTTAGGTACAATTACTCTAAAATTTGATAGCCAATATTTTCATAAGGAGGAGAGAAATATTGGTTAATCGAAACCACATTTATTTAAAATGAAACATATACGTTCAAAAAAAAAAGAATTGGGACTTAATTGGATTGAAGCGGCGAAGTGGATAGATGAACACACACTGAATTTAGGAGTGGAAAAATAATATACATAATGCAGATCTACCTCAGAGAACTAATAAAGATTTAAATACCATTCTTTAAAAAATTATTCACTGATTTGGTTCAATCCTAAATACAAATATTACTATTTAGTCAAATTCTATTTTCCCTCAAACAAGAAATAAAAAATAACTGTAAAAGTTTAAAAACTTTTAGCAACAATCCCCGCTGGATTAGGAAAAAGTTAAATACAGTGCAGCATATCAAAAAATGATAATTTAAAGTAACAAATAGATCTACACATTTAGTCTGTCAAATTTTACAAATATTTATACTATAGTTCCATCGATATCATGACTTAAAAATACACAGATCCAGAACTTTGTATTTGTTTAGCTTATCATTAAATAAACAATCTGAAAACAAATTTTATTAAACGTTAATTTACTAAAACAATGACATTAAGCTAATACATAATAATAAATTGGGCGATGGGGAATTATATTTTAAAAATATAATTCATTTTACAACCTTCAAGAATATCAAATTTTCCAAGTATCTGTACAACTATATGGATCGTTTATAAAAACCCCATTTCATCTGATCATTGCTCTCTTTCACATACGCTTGACTGCAAAAGAAATACACCAGAAATCATAAAGCAATTATATCATTTTTTAATGTAGAAAAATACTTAATAGTCGTATGAATGCCATCAAAGGAGAAAAACAAGCGGCACAGTACTCGTTTTGAACTTTAAAAGATGTAATAAAATCAGAAATTACTTCCGAAAAGAATTGAGGTGTATATTCTGATAACAGCCTGTTGTATCGATTAAATATTTTAAATTATACATAATTTCAAGTTTTAAAAATAAATATCCAATTTAAGCCCTTATCCTTGATATTCTCATATACAGAGCCAATACAAATGATTGTAATAATATTTACATAGTATCAGTATTAGAAATGAATGACATTAAGAGACTTAATAAAGAGAAGAATTCTGATTATATTTGATTTTATCAAGAAAATTACATTTTTATTATCAATAAAAAAGTGTAATAAACGGCGCTAATTCCGAAAGCACCCTCCCCTTTTAAATAGAAGTAAATCTAGAGCTAAACTAAGGATTATATACAAAATGATAAATTTTTGATTGAAAAATACTTAACAATCCGGATTATAACAAAGTATTGACACAAATTTCAAGAACGTCTAACAAATTTACATTTTTACACATATTCACAAGTTCATTTAAAGAATGAAACAAATGCTTAATACCTTTTATAACAAAATTAAGTTCCTTTTTTGTTCATTACAGCCAAAAAAACCCACATTCACCGGTATGATAAAAAAGCGACAGGTATAATCTACCAAATATTGGATATACATATCATAGGGGATTATAAAATCAACAAAATGGATGAAAAATTAAATAAACACGATCATGATAAATACATACCGAAACTGTCCTTAATATAAGCCTGTAACGGTAATAGTACGTAGTTACACCCTGAGAAACCGCTCGCTTTGATTCACCACTAAGATGCTAGCAATAAAAAAATAACTGAATACCAAGATGATGGTTCTTGGATACGTAGCTTATACTCAACCATTTCTCGTTTTATTGAAATTGCGATAGGCCCATACGGTGGGGATTCTCCAAAGAAATTTGTATGATCTAACACTTGAAATAGAAAATATAAATTAGTCACCTTTTTTGTAAAAGAATGTCCGATAAAATAATGATCCGTAATCAACATACTCGAACCTATACATTCTAGTGTCACCTTCTTTGCTGTCCCATTGGATGATAGGTACATGTGGCACCACTTTAAAGATCTTATACTTTGCACACCTCGCTACAACATTGTGATCGTACACATCCGAGTAAAAAGAGGAAGATAAGGGACGGGGTTTTAAAGGTTTTTCCTCGTCATCTTCTTCACTTGAAGACTCAGCATTTTCATCATCACATGAGTGAGAACCTAATTGATTCCTTTTGGAATTAATCGAGAGATAGTTTGCAAAGGGGATTCCTTGCTCGAAAAAAACGGTTCTGAGAGGTTTGCAAATAGTCCCGAAGGATTCGTTTATGAACTTATTAGAGCATGGTTTCAGAACATCGGAACCAGCCGAAAGTCCCAATGGAGAGTACATATCTAGAGCTTAGTTAATCCAGTCAAACGTCTGTAACCTGTACAACGGCACTGATGATTCCAGGAATTCCTACGAAAAGAGTGACCTTGGGCGTTCTTCTCATCAAGGGAAGCACAGTATACGGCTATAGGCTCTTTCTCATTCATACAATCCCCTACTTCAAGTATCTTCAAACATCTTTCCGCATCCTCTAGGTCAAAGCCCACACTGGTCGAGTCACAATGAGCAACAAGCTGTAAAGCAGAAGGGATGCCCTGAGATGGGCCAGATGATGATGATCGACTGACTCTATCACCGTTTTTTGTCATTTTTCAACACGAAAATAATCTTGAATCAAATAAAATTAAATATATTTATATCAAAACACAAAATACAAAAGAAACGCGTTACAGAAAATGAAATCATGTCGAGAGTAATAATTTATTTAAATAAATATAATTTGCTAACCAATATAGTCACTTACCTGAGAAAGAAATACAATTTAGTGAGGAATCCCGGATGATAATAAAAATATATCTAAGTGCACAAACTGTTCGCCGCGCCGCTTTTGGTTCAAAAAAGTGATCTTCAGATGTGTTATGCCGTTCACCGATACGGGTATCAGGGCATAGTCACAATTTTTTAAGATTTTAATATTTTAAAATATTGTTTAATTCCCACAAATTCAAAATGTTTCCTCGATGTGTTGAATGATGTTAATTATACCGTTGAATATAGTCATTAATGCTGTGTTCATGCAAATATATTTGAAAAAATCTACAAGTTTTCATAGCTGTTATTAATGTTTTTTGTACTGATTCACATGAAAGATCTATTCTTACAAAAAAACAATGAACTTCGTCAAAGCTTTAAACCACTTGATTTATTCCGTTGATCGATTACTGATAACAATCAAAGATAAAATTATCACATTACTGTTCATTCAAAAATTGCATTATGTAACAAATAAAAATTATAATAGATATTTTTGGAACCGGTCTAATGATGGAGATCTAGTGATTAGTTATTTTGTTTTGACATTCCTGAGTACTTTTTATTATATAAATATAAAATAATAAAACCAAATTAAATTTTAAGGAGTGATAAAAGATCTTACGAGGTCTAAAAAATCTTATGCGTATTTTATGTAAATTTCAGACAAATAATATTTTTTGTCTTAAGCCGTACACGATAGATTGTTTCTAATAATGTGGATAAATAAACTTCATGTTTATAAGAAAGCTATTTTAAGAATTAGTGCTTTTAACATATCTATAAATGAATGCAGATTTTATCAACTTGATCGAATTACAAAACCTTAATATTCTTTATATTCTATCAAGTATACTGAAATGGATATAGTTAAAATTACACAAAAAATTCAATAACAGTTCCGTTAGTCCGCCTTATATGAATTTTTTATAAACTCCTATCAGGTTAATATTTGGGTTATTAATTATCAAAAAACTTAAAACAAACTCTTCTTGGATGACTTGCGGTAGATATTACACTCCCTCTATATTTATGAAGTTTTTTTTTATAAAAAATTTAATCTATAAGAAGAACAGTGGAAAAATCGAAATTTATTCTGAATAACTTCATTTTATTGTATAGATCTCCTGATTAACCAATGATGATTTATTTTTTTGGACGATTCGCTGTTTCCATTGGTGCTTTAACCGTTTTAGAGAAGAATAATCACCTCATAAAATAAAAAAAGAAATTATTAGTCTAAGTTATTTTTAACTTAATAATTTCAATTATTAGATAATATTCCTTTATTAAAAACAAAAAAATTAAAACAATTTACAATTCACTACGGAAACCGCAGGCGGTAATGGGAAAAATTTTTTCTCCTTAGATCGTACCCTGCAAGCACATCTAACAAAATTTAATATAATCTAAGATATTAAAATTCAGCAAATATTTATTTTAATTATTAGTCTGTTCCTTTCAAGTCTTTATTATCCGTGTCCCTATTGTGACGGTGCAATGAATCAAAATTCTGGGAAATTTGGTCTGTATTCTAAAATCCAACATCATCTACATGCTGTGGTTTTCATACTCTTGTCGTTTAATGTAAATACAACTGCAATTTATCGATCAGTCGGGGTAATTCAAGAACTAATTTTTTATTTTCAATTAAGAAATGCATCACAGTATATTTAGAAAACGATATAACCTTTAAAAGTAATATTTTGAACCCTTTTTATGTATTCTCTGTTATGATGTTTCACTATAAACATATATTATAAAAAAACATGATCGCAACTCTATGCTTGTACACTATGGTTGTTTGTTTTATCATCTATAACATTCTATCAATTTATATCTTAAAAAAGTTCAATCAATCAAAAATGTTACTGAAATAAGAAAAAAATAAGTCGACTTATTTGGTTTCCATATAATTTTTGACATTCTTTTGATAATGGATTTAGTTTGAATATTTAAAATAATTCTACAGAACTAAGCTATATAAGTGCCATTGTTGTTAATGAAATTCTTCCATCTTTTCATAAATTCCTCATTCCCAGACTCAAAAGTATTTTGTAACAAAAGCTTAAGTTCAGTACCATTTTCTTATTTCCTCTTCCATACGATCTTCTGAAGGTACAAAATAGTGAAAATCAGTTGGAGCAACGGTTAGAAAATATATGATCTTGAATTTTAGGTAATTAAACACTCATTATTTTTCTTCTTAGCTATGGAGGAAAAAACCTTTACCTGCTCCTTATGTATTCGGAGGCGGTTC
>LDMZ01024517.1:0-20356 GCA_001455285.1 Sphaeromyxa zaharoni | reverse complement strand
TCTACACTAATTATAAGCTTAGTTATATAAATATGAATATATAACAGCACCACCGCTAGTTAAGCAAACCCTGAATTAATATATGTTTTTAAATTTCTTACATAATTATACCTATGTATCAGTGTACTGATTACGCTCTAATCAAGCTTAAGAATGGATAAATAATAATTAATCCATGAGGAGTAGATTTCATTTACTATATACCATTCACATGCTGAGGAGAATACAACATTCATATTTTCTATTTAAATAATGCGAGTCTCTTGTCAAAATACAGATCACGAATATCTATATATACGCCGATTTGTTACAAATTATTAAAACAATACAATTCAAATAAAAAGCAAAGTAAATATATACAATATTGATTTATGAAAATACTTTAAGCATTTATGATGCAGATGTATTTTTAAAATTATCGAGTTCGAATTTCATGTGGTTAATTAAATAGAAGAAATGAAAAAAATAGAATTAGGTTAATGAACCTCAGGTTGATATTAAATATATACTTTTTTAAAACGAAAGACAATTACATGGATTATAAGAATTTATATTATTTGATAGCGTATATGATATTATGCATTTTCAACATAGCAGTAAAGGTCTGAACATTTAGGAAATAATTTTGTTCACGGTAGAAATAAAGCACTGATCAGAAAAATTTTGACAGGTGTAAATAACAAAATATAAAAAATAAAAAAAATAATTAAAATTATTAAATGAGAACAACATATACGCCGTTAAATGTTTGAGAATGTGATTTTCTACACGTGACTAACAAATTCAATTTTTATGAATTTGATTAACCTGTTATTAATTCATATCATCCATTTAATTTCTTCTGGGATGAATATACAGCGATGCACCAAGTTTAAATTATGTTTTACATTCTAATTATAGATGAATCGAATGAGCCTTAGCTTCATAAATTAAACGTGTATATTTACCTTTCTGAAATACGGGTCGAGATTAATTCGTAAAATTGGATGAAAATCATAGATATTTATTGACTTAAATAAACTTAAGCAACATACCGGGATCGAATAAATATCATCCTTAGGTTAATTCTCTTTCCGCCTCATTCAACAGATTTATGATTGACTCTCACGAAGACAGTTACTTTGAAGTTTCCCTTAGAACAAGTTCATTACAAGCTCACGGTAAAAAACATGTTATGATATAGATTTAATAATATATTATTTTGGAGTTACGGCATCTATATTTATGATCATTTCCAGTTAAAAAATATTATTTTCGTAAAATAGAGTTCAACCTGTAGAAATAATATTAATTTTTTTTAAAATAACCTGCCTAATTTATAGTAAATATTTTTTTTCATTATCCCAGTAAGTAATTCAAAGTTATTTAGTTCAGAAATTAAAAAAAGTATTGTACACCCCCATAATCTTTTTCATATATTGACGGGATTGCGAATTATAGTGTCATATGTGTGTATATAAGTGATCCGTGCTCAGTTGGGCTGGCTTTCTTCATAACCATAAAAAATTGACAACATCCACCGTCTATTTCGATTATTCCCGTTTGTAGCACAAAATTCTAAAATTTATTTTTATTGCAGTTTGTGGTCTAAATATCGCGACGATACGATCCATTTGTTTTTAATTTTTATTTTGAGTATGAATATATGAACTTCTGGACCATCATAACATGGGTTTCTTCAGTTATCATAATTTTTATTGAAAACATTTGAAAATAGCATGTTTAATAAAAATTACTACTGGTCTACATTTATTTACTATACTACATGATATTAAGTATTCTGGTTATGACGTTTGCTAATAAAGCCAAGACACCGGAAAATCCAACTGTAAACGTGGCAAATACTGCAAACTGTAATAAACTTAATTGTTCTAACAAAGGATAAGGCCATTTCTTATAAATTAGAGCATAGAAAATAATGGTTATTCCATATCCGAGAAAGAAATAAAGATTAAATTTAACAACTACATGATCGTGTTTGGGTTTTGGCTTAACGCAAAGAAGCTCCATCATCGCAAAAAGCATTGGATAAGTATGTAATATATGATTTGCAACACTATCCAGAGGAAAAATTTTCTCTTGAAATTCACAAGGAATTAAACAACATCGATCTATCTTTGTCAGAACCCAAAATAGTGTTGATACACACATATTGGTAGGAAAGATTGTTGAGATCAACCATGTCTCCATTATCCTTACCAAGTTATCTAATTGGGATTTTGTATAATTCCCTGCCATTGAGACAAATACTCTGAAAATCAAAAAAATAATATTTTGAAACAGGCACAAGATTGTTAGATAAAGTAACCGAGGAGTACGGGTGAATTGTATAGTAAATTCATCAGCTTCGAAGGTTTTATCAAACGTAAGGAAGCTTAAGTAAACAACGATATGAAAGACGTTTGAAAGTTGCTTAATATAACTTTCTGAAATGAACAACGCCATTTTGAACTAGATCAGAGTTACTTTCTCTATCAATTCGGCTAATTAATCAAGATGTGCAATTAAATAATAGGGTCGCATCATCAAACGATTTCGCCGCATGCCTTTAAGCGTACTAAATCCTTTATTAAATGTTTTATTAAGTGTTTGATCGCTATGATATTAATTAATTGTATTGAAACAAATATTGCATTCAAATTAATTTTTATTAATTGACAATCAAATTTGATTTAATTACTTTTTCGTGCTTTTTATTTCCTTAAACAATGACTTTGATAATTTTAGAATGTGCATTGTGACCAAACGAACATATATTATTATTTTTAGATTTAATTAAGATTTCCATCAAAAAAGAGGCATATTTTTCTTTGCTTTAGATTATGACTTGAGAGACATGTATCCTCATGTCTATTTGTCTATCAGAGGATTAGGTAAATGTTTGATAGATTCGCATTTAATTAAAAATAACGATGTAAACCAAGTATTATTCTAAATTAAATTATCGTAATAAATATCGAAATAAATTAGCACAAATTTTTTTATTAGGAGTATTAGATTAAAGATGATTGGTCAAATCAGATCATATAAAAATACAAACGTTGTTTTAATCTATTTTTGGTTATGTATCAAGACTGGCTTAAATTTACCGATATGTAAATATTGAAACATATTAGAGCGTATTTCTAAAATTCTTTTTTGATATAAGTTAATTTTTTACTTAAATCCAAAGTTAGTTTTTCAAATGTTGCTTCTATTTTTAAGATTTGGTATAGGGTGTGCTTAGTTAACATTCGAAAGAGAATAGATTGTATTTAATTATAAAATCAAATTCGCTATGAACTTATTGATCTAATTTCGTGATATATATGCAATCAATTAATCATAGACAAAACTGGAACATCAGCACCCATAGTAAAACTTCGGCCAGTTTAATGATGCTATTTCCAAAAAATTATTTGAATATGCTATTCTTTCAGATCTTAGCCAATTTTAGATAACAGTAAAATTTTAGCGAGCTACTAATATGAAAATTGTTGATCATGGAAAACGTTTTATTTTTTTATACATGTAAATAATCTCAATTTTTTACTTAAAACTAGTAGTGACTGTAAAGTTTTTGAAATAAAATTAATTAAATTTAAATTCCAAAACCTGAAAAACAAAAAATTGACTTTTATCTTAGATAATAGCTATTCCAGACCGTGATTTATAAAACATCATTATATTGAATTTATTCATTATAATATCATCCAATTCATAGATTGCAATCTTAAAATCATTCAATCTCGATGAATGTCTTATACACACCTATCATCGTCTTCTTTTCTAATTAATTCTGTATAAGGGCGTCACAACATGAATGTCTGTCTATACTGGGAAACATGTTGCTTCGACAAAACTGTCAATGAGTGCTGTAATTTTATAAATTTTTGCTTTCACTGTGGTTTTTTGAGAGAAAACCTCTTCATCATTTATTGAAAACTATGCAGTGAAGCTATTTTATCAGAAACTGCTAATTTTATTATTGATTAATAATACTTATTCAAATAACTAATAAGAAATATTTCTTATTTTCGTAATTTTGCATCTATGTTATTTAAATCTTAAATTATTACCATCTTTAAATCAAGATCTTAAAAACTGAAACAATGACGAATAAGCATAGATCTAGGTTAAAATAAATAGCAATGGCAGTACTGTAAAAACTAATAAAACCTGGAACAATCAATGGCGATGTAATCAAACAATATTTTATTATTTTTAATTTTAAAACGGAAATTTACTATTGGGTTAAAGTTTTATCATGATATGTGATCCAACAGACGAAAAGAATAACCGAAAAATGATATAATTCATAAACTAGTAAAAAATAATTAACATAAGTTTATTTTTAATGTACGCATAGTCATATAATACGGAAAGAACTTTTTCAAGTTCATAAATTGAAAATGCCTGGATTGTGTTCAGTATCATAATTACTTTTACTTTTTACAATAATTTTGATACTTAGCGTATAAAACCACGTCCAATTTTATGAACAGGCATCCAGTAAAAATATCCAGCAGTCTAATTATGTAATTGAGTCATATTTTTTGTATTTTTCCTGATATCTTTTAATACAAAGTCCAATGACCAGAACCAGCAGGTCATCTCAACTGTCATATCGCACTACATGGTATTTACACCGGTATGAGTAGATAACCCAGAGTACAAAACACATCGAGCTCCCACCTGCTTATTTTTCTCATATATTTATTTTTATGGGAGTTATTTTCGTTTTTAACCATTTTTTTATAAAATTTCAAATAATTTTGCTTTTATCAATCATCATCTATTAGCCTTTTGTGAGAGCATCTTTATCTTTTCTTATCAACTATATTTAATTTGATAGATTCGGTTTTAAATTTTACATGAAAAAGCAGTTTTTATTAACTTTTAGAAGCAATATTTTCCTTAACCTCATGTACTGCAATAGTTTATTTTGTTCAGAAAATATTTTTGGTTTTCTCGGTATAGATATTCAAAATTGATTTATGGTACCACCGTTACAAATATAATATCAGCTGTTACTTTCCAACAACCCTTACAATTTTCTTATCACGTTTGAGTAATTTAATTTTATTAAAATTAAATTAATTGTTTAGACTGACATAAAAAATGAATATTTGTTCATTATTAAAGCTAGTCTACTACATTCTAAGTTTTCTATGAGGATGTAATATTTAAATTATACTTAATTAAAGGTATGAGTAGTAAATTTGGTGGCTTATGGATAACACTTGGGTATTTTCCCAGGGTTTTTGGGAAAATTCACCATAGTAGTTAAATAGACTCCATCGTCCAGCCGGTGGTACGAAAGAATATGATGTTGTGTAATCCATAATAATTAAAAACTATTTTAATAATACTATTTAATTCCAAGTGGTGTTCCTTCGGGCGGTACCACGAGGCAACAATCCGGCGTATATGTACCCGAAAAAGTTCCCCGAGGATATACGACAATACAAAATGAAAAATATTCGTAAAAGTTATCTGAAATAGATTATTAGAAGATTAGCCTTGGAAAAGAGAAGGCATTATTTTAGGAACTTTAAAATAGATTCTAAGTACGATCATCCTATCCCTCTGATATTTGGGAGATGTAAGGCTTTCAAATTGTGTAATATAAATGAAAATTAAGCTATATATTTAATTTATCCTCAATTTGATGTATGTACCTTATTGAATATTGTTATTTAGTAAACCAATCCCAATTTTGATTAAAATAAACATAAGAAATAAAAAAAGATATTAAGCATCTCGCCTATTCTTAATAATTATCGGTTTGAAAGCTTTATACAATATTTAAGTAATTAATGGATTATCTGAAATTTTGAACGCATTACCAATGAAATAAACGAATAATAGGTTAAATAAAGCTACAACAAAATTTCAATGATTGCCCCCGTGTTCACGACTCCGTGCGCCCTTATCCGACTTATCCTGATATCTAAGTGGGTTATAACAGATATATTTGCAAAAATAAAAAAAAATTAATTTTTTCGTATATATAGCTACTAAATTTCCTTTTAAATCTATTGATCTTATGTGACAAGAACTGTCCTAAGAATGCAAAAGTATACTCCACAAGATGATCAACAGAGTAATTCATTGTCGAAAAGGGTTTAAACAGTGCCACATTAAATATTAAGAAAGAGGAGAGGTATTTAAAATATAACGTGGCGAATGTATATGAAAAAAATCTCTGTATCCTATTTTTAAACATTTGATTACAGTGATCACTTTGAAGGAAAAGATTAGCAGATAGAAAATATACCTTATGGCTAAATTCCGAAATTTTAAATTCGAAAATTCATACTTAATAAAACTAACTTCCAATATAAATCACAACTGTTTATAGATTTTCGAATATAAAAGTACTGTGCCTGAACTAGTCGTAAAAGAAAATACTTATTAAAATCAGATGTACCAGCACATATATTAGAATTAATAAAATATGTCATAGTGTAATTTAAGTAAGATTTGTTTGAAAAAATATTTTTTAAATATTATTAATAAAGGCTAGAACAAAAGATGAAATTTAAGTATCCAAATCAGGAAAGATAAAAACATTAAAGGGGGTCAATTAATAGCTTATCAAAGTTTTTTTTAATTTAAACCAATAACATAAATATAGCAAAATAGCAAATTCGTTTCATGTAACACCTTAGATTGTATCTAAATAATATTTAATTAACGAATTATTAAAAAACAAGTCTTGAATTACTATAAAAATGCAATTACTGTTTTGTAGGATGGAAATACAGATTAATAAGAAATATAATTTCAATAATAATGGTCAATACAATGCTTGTAATAATTTTTCAAGTCAATCGGGGGTATATATTTAAATCTGCATTACCTTTTGCTAAGTAGGCATGCAATGTTTAGGTTCATTATACTTGAAAGCGTATCTTCTCTACACTAAGAGGCGAACGTGGAAGGTTTAGATTTATCCAGGATTAAAAGAGCTATCAAGGGTCAACATAGCTAATACAATATGAATCATGATAATAATGTATACAAAAAAAATACTACATATGTGTTCCAAATGTCTAATACAAAAGATGCAGTGTTTTAAAGTTTTCCTATTTACGGATGTCATATCATTGTGTATACAACAAAACACAAAATGGTTATCGGATCGATAAAATCCTTTTCACTTGTGGTGTTTCTATTCGGTGCGTAAGACCGCAGCAAGAAAAAGGTAGCGCAAGAAAGGCTTCCCGCACGACGAGCAAAATCAAAACAGTCGGCCATATAATAAATAAAATACTTATACAGCACGTTCTAAGTTAATCGCCCATCCGTGGCCGAGTAGGCACGACAGACTTAAAAAAAATTTTGTTTTAATTGTTACGCATCGAAGCCGTGAATTTATCATTTATCAAATTACAGAATAAGGAGGATTAGGAGGGTTGCTTACACAACATTGCTCTTTAAATGAGAGAATAATAGTATTTGTATAGAAACTTTACATTTCATTTTCATGAATATATAAAATTCAAATATTTTATAAATATTAAAATTTGACTTAACAAAAATTCTTTATCGTAAATAGGTATGTTATTCTTCAATCAAAATATTACGCTTTAAAGATCCATATTCTAATTCCCATAATGGAGTTTTGGTATCATTTCTTTTTTTGTATCGATATATTTGATGCTGTATTGGATCCATATATCTAATCTGATACATTTATTAAGAAAATCTCAATTAAAACAAATTATAAAAAATATTGTTTTGCATATTTTTTTTCTTTTTAACATATACTTGAATACAAAAAGGAAGGTGGAATTGTTTAATCCTTTAATTAAAAACGGGAATTTGGTTCATGTGATAAAATAGGTTACAAAAAAATTCATTAGCTCATATACGTATATTTTATAAAAAATAATGATTTTTGGCAATTTTATTTTTTAATCCAAATTAACCTTTCGATCGTTACATTTTATTTATTAAATATTTATCACATGGATTAATATATTATATTTAATTTTTATTTTGACACATCTATTAGATCTGGGAAGCATGAAGATTTTACTTTTTAAAATTTCGATCATAGCATTGAAAGTGTGGGAAGCACTGATTTTATTAATTTAAATTGTTAAGAAAGAATAAATTTCTTTTGATAAAAGCAAATATTTTACAAATAAACATCAGTCGTCACATTAAAAGTCCGATGATCCGAATAATTCATAACGTAGCTTTCTTTCTGGTACTTATTTTTCCGCTTATCTAAAAAAATTTTCATACCGTTTAGGAGATTTCATATAAAGAATTAAGAATCTTGGGGCTAACAACATTTTCTAATAACCTGACTTTGACTTTATCATATTTCATCACAATCCATTGGTTCAAAATGGTTTAATTTATACTTTTATAATATTTGTTGGAATGAGAGACCTGTTACAATTATCAACGAACCAGAATTTAACACATCTAAAGGTAATAAATGTAAATATGTAACCTTCGAAACGATTAAAAATTATACATCATCTAAACTTTTAGATCCGAGTCTTTCTAAGATTAATCATAAATAATGTAGCCATTGATTAATAAAAAATCGGTCTAATAGTCATGTATCTAAAGTACTCAGATATTCTACCGTTACTATTATCTATGCATCTAATAATTTTGTTTTAATATATAAACTAATGTAAGGATAATTTTCACTATTGGAACTAATCAGTGCAAGAACTTCACGATTTCCGGTGGCGTCCTGAATTCTTAATCAATTTAATAACAAACAACTTGTTTTAGATCTTGAAGTAAACTGTTTTCAACAGATGAATCATTTGATCCGTATTTGTTGTTTAAAATGGCACGAATTTTCTTAGTGTTTTTAGAATTAGGCTTTTAAAAGTTAAAAATTATGATTTATTTGTCAACTTCAATAATCAATGCCACAAAGTTAACGGGTAGTCCATACCTTAGTACGCTTTCTACAAATACCCTAATAGCCTAAATGTATATAAATTGGGTTTTTTTGGAAATAACTTTAGTATGTATCCATGCTGCGTATGAATCTGCGAAACTGACTTTTAACCACTTTACATACAAAACCTTAGAGCAGTTAGGTCATGAAAAAAGAAATAATACGAAAATTTTTTCTTTTTCAGTCAATAATTTAACTCTTTCCCTCTTCTCTTTTTTTATTTCAGCTTCATTATAGATGAAATCTCTCACAGCGAATCTGGCAACCTCATAAACGAAAATACATTATACTTATTGGATCTAGCGTTGGATGTAAATTCTTGGACTGATTTTTTGAATACAACTACAGAAAATAGACCAAATTCATTATCCTCTTTAATAAGTCTGTCAATAATAAAAATATTAAATCAGCAAAATACTGAGAGGATCGAGGTACAACATACTCACATAGTGTCTCATATAAATTCCACCATTGATTAAACAAAGACCTATTTGAGGTAATTCATGAATGTTTGGTTATCAGGATATTAAAAGAAGAATAAAAGCATACAAAAATTACAAAATTTCCTTAACTTTTTTGATTACCGAGGTATGGTCTCACGAAACTGATAATGTTCATGAAACTTAAACGAATGATAAAATTATGTTATTTTTTAAGATATAGCTTATATATTAATAGGTGTATGAAACTTAAAAATGATAATATATAGCAGAACAAAAATTATCCAGACTCGTTTTTTTATGATAGATGGCCAAAAGTATATAGAATGCAGATTAATCATTGTAAGGCTATCTATAGTCATATAACAAATAAAAACCCAATTTTTTTTGCTTATTTATTCTTCTATGTAAAGGTTTAAACGTCTGAAAGGTATATAATGTAACAAAAATAATTAAATAAATATTTTACATAAAAGTTGGCAGATTTCGTTTTTTATATCACTGAGCCAGAAAACAGCTTCGAAACTACATGATAAAAAATTAATTTAATTTAATATTGCATTTCTTAATTCGGGGGATGTATATTTTTAACCCTTGCAAGATATTAAGTATTGAGTGGTTTGCCATTTTAACAAAGCTCTAAATATCGAAAAATGAAACAAATTGCTAATAACTAAAAAAGAGTACCTGTAATATGAATACTATAATTTTAATTACCGTATTTTTCGGACTATAAGGCACACTTAAAATCCTTACATTTGCAAAAAAATCGGCAATGCGCCTTATATATGAAAATAGATCCGTTTACCGTATTTTTCGGACTAAATGGAGCACTTAAAATCCTTACATTTGCAAAAAAAATCGACAATGCGCGTTATAGTCCGAAAAATACGGTAATTAGAAATTTTTGTTGGTTAAATTTAATGATTGCATGGTAATTCTGATCAATATGAGCAAAAAAATCAAAGAGTGTTATAGGTAAATGGAAAATAATCCATGTAATAAGAGAAACCAATAAAGCACAAACAAAAAGCACTTATTTTTTTTCTTAGCTATGGAGGAAAAAACCTTTACCTGCTCCTTATGTATTCGGAGGCGGTTCAGTAAGATGGGAACAAAAAGCACTTATTAGTATTTGAAAGAAGCAAAATTTTTAAAACTATTTATAACTGAAAATCATGATTGCCAGTCTTAACATTTTTAGCAACAGATAACTACTAAGACTAAATTATAAGTTATAAAACACAAAGGATTTATCAATATAAAAATAGTTAAAATGTTGTGTAGAAAAGGCAAGTAAAAGTTTTAAGGTTCACTGGTACCATAAGTCTGTTTAGCTTAATTATAATAATCTTGCACCTCTAAGATTGGTAATAATGTTTTCAAAATTAATAATATAGATATTTTAGTAACAGTAGTGTTTAAAGAAGAAAAGAGTGACACTTATATGTTATTTTCATAGCAACAACCAGAAGGGAAATGAAAATACACAATCATGTTACTCCTTCAGAGAGTTAAAAGGGTTAAAACATTCATATAAGCACACAAAAGAATATAAAAACAAAATTAATTTTAGAAATAAAAAGTGTGTTTCATATGCATATCATAAATATCTTTTCAAAATAGAGAACCCAAACCAACCCATGTTAATTAATTTTTATAAGAGTTTTCTTAAAGCAGGAATCGAGGAAATAATTTGAATTAATAGAAAATGTATGGTTTGATAACAAAAAGTAAATAAGTGGTTTTTAGATAAAACCTTTGTTATCAAAAACTTATTTTACCAATCCATTATTGGTATAAGCGCTTATACACATTCGAAAATACAAACTTGGTGTTAAATTAATAATATTTTCAGTAGCACAACCGGTTATATCAACGGAAATATAAAAGAAGTATGGTACATAGTATTAACATAAATAAATGATAACTAACATTTAACAAACTATAGAATTATCGAGTAAGTCTTCGAAAGTGTAAAATTTGACTTAAATAAAGACTAATATTTTGATGGATCAAAAAATCAGCACAAAAAAAAAGAAATCAGTCATAAATTATTCTGCACAATTATAGGACAAACAATAGTACATAAGATGTGGGGATCATTTTTTTTGAAAGATATAGCTATTTAATCATTATTCCTTACTGTAATAACAGTGTTTTCGTTCATTCAGTAATTCTTTCGTAAGATAGATAAGTTTTAACCTTAAAGAATACAAGGAAGAAAAGCTCATGCATACATAAAAGGCATGTATTCCAAATTAGATGTGTTTTGAGTTTACTTTTTCAAATAAAAATTTTTGCTGAAGCTATTAAATTAAAGGGTAGCACTACCTAATGATATCAACGTATGTAATTCAAGGTTTAACTTTATTTATGTTAAAATGTACATATAAAAAGTTTTTTAAGCTTGAAAATCTTATAATAACTCCTGTTGATAAAAGTTAGATATGTCAAAAAAACTTTCAAAACTGTAAACGTTGGTGGTAACTTTTAACTGAACATTTATGAATAACAAACAGATAAATGCATTGACTACTATAGACCCAAAGATACGTAGTAATATGTTAATATTTTATTATATTAAATACCTAACAATTTTTTATACAGTTTTTATATTAGTGCTACATATTAACTATTCTTTTGATGTTCTGAATTGAAAAAAATCAACAATCCGAGGATAAAGTAAAAATATTTTTTAATTTGATAAAGTTATTCAAACAAAAACACAATATCCAATAACATAAAATCCATTTTTTATTATAACAAACTCCTAGAGATTGTGCCACGTTTTCTTGAATAAAAAATAGCTTATAACATTCCTGATTTAAATTAAGACAAAGTCGAAGTAAATCAACTTCATAAATCAATTTAATTTAATGAAAGAAATTTGAAAAAATATGTACAAACAAAAGAAAAACAGCTGCGAAACCTGTAAGATTCAAAATAATGAAACCATTTTTACTGTAGTACAGGGAACGTTATTGGGTATATTGTAGAAAAGGAAAAATGAATTATCAGTAATAATCTTTTTTCTGGTATTTGACAAAGAATACCTCTGTTATACTCCTTATAAAGAAATCCTCAGAGGTTGGGTCAATATTTTTAAAGGTAATTAAGGATCAAGAAAAAGGCATTTGTCACTTAAGATAAATAAGCAATTTACGCAATATTTCAGCTTCTTCGATAAGAAAATAAAGATAAAGTTTGTTTAAATTTATCTTTTAAATCAAATGATACGTTATCTGTATTCGATGAATCCTTAAAACTTTGTAATTCCATATTGAAATTGCAATACCTTAAAGGTCGTTTTACCCCTACTTATGTTAGAGAATTACGTTTAATTTTAATAAAAATGACAAGATCATTAAAAATGGTTGCATAACTATCATAAGGTATGAATAGATAAAATAAGATTTAAAATCTAAACTGATTATTCAATAAAACTAAGAATTTGCTTAATCAGTCCTAAGATGTAAAAATCGGAATGTTCAGGAAGTATAATTAACCTTAAATAATTAATATAAAAGATAATTTATATTTTCTCTAACTAAACAAGTTAATCGACGTATTTTTGCATAATCAATGGTGCAACCATCAATGAATTCATCTCAGACTAAGGTTAAAAAGTCTTTAAATAGATATATAATCAAAATATTGCTTGAATTAATAAAAAGGATATTAAATCATTAAGTACACTGCATTGACGTTGATAAAATAAAATTTTAATTTATAAATTCTTCAAATACTTTTCAGGTAGTTCAATTTATCTATTTAAGTGATAACCTAAGAATATCGACCCAAAAATTAAATAAGATGATTATTTTAGTTATACATATTATATATATAATTTTTTAATTCTGGCATTGGACCTTTTTCTTTTGTATAAAAAATAACATGACGTTTATATATAAAAATAAGCACTTTTGTTCCGTTAAAAAGATCATAGGTATACAAATCTCTTAAAACAATTAAAAATACCTTATATATCATAATGTTAAAAGGAATAGATTTTTAATTAGTTTTTCATGAACATAACAGCTTTAATCCAGTACTGATTTTATGACTGTATTAGAAGAACATAGAATCATTAATGAAAAACTATAATTCTATATGTGGGGTACTTTTATTTTCTAATATTTTTGAGGTGAAGAAATTCATTAGAAGTTGATTACAATAAATAAACACTAAATACTTCTTAAAATTAGATACTCACCACTGAAGTCGCAAAAACTTTTAACGATAATGAATTCTTTTCAACTTAGAAATAATTAATAGAAGTAGATATGACAAAATTTTAGGTACAATAAGTAGAAGGAAAAATACATAAGTTTTATTAAATTTTGCTATGACGTAACATACATACAAATTTGAATAAAATTCGAAATGTTGTTTGACTTATGTGATTTAAATAAAATGATACTGCGGTTTAGAACAAAAATCAATTTAAGAATATGTTTTCGATTACCAAATCATCTAAAGGAATCAGTAAACATATAAAAGATATTATTTAATAGCCACTATTAGTTGAACGTGCTTATTTTGGACTACGGCATTTTTCCAGTGAGACCATATACAAAAATATCACTTTTGCATTGTTATAACGATTAAAATACAATCATAAAGTAAACTCACAACTAGTATTAAAAATAAAAAATTCAAATGTTCGTTCACACAAACAAAAATTAAAAAGCCCAAAATCCTAACCTGTTTTAATTAAAAGAAACAGAAAAGTCTCCATTCAAAATATTTTGTACAAGAAATGTTAAAAAGATAGCCAAAATTTACTTGATACTTCTTATTTGATATATCATACAAAAGCGATATGTTACAGTTATTCCAGTACTAAGTCAAATATAATTTTAATTTATCACAAATAACGCTCTTGCGTTACGTTATCATTTTTATATATATTCACACTTAATCATCTTATACTGATACAAAATTTTGTTAATAGATATATAATATCTATTACATTTGAATTTTCAATTATCTAAACAATTTTGGAACAGCAAGTTTTCATTTGGATGATCTGAATTTCATTATAATTGTATTTTATTATAAAAATATGGTAATATAACATAACTTAGTCATTATACACTAACATAGTAAAGAAAGGACAGTTAATAAAGGCTATAACAATATATAAAATAAGGTTTAAAATAAAATGGTGAATCAGTAGCTGTAAATATTAAGAAATTGTTATCATAAACTATAATACATTATGTTGAAAAGAAAGTTTTTAGAGTAGATCATTAAAAATTCAAAAGGCATAGATATGGACAGGTCATATAAAAAAACTTTGATTCTAACATTTGAAATAAATACATATATATTAAAAGCAATTTAAAAAATTGTAACTTGGAGTTTTGTTATTTTCTACGTTATCAAATTCGAGGATGTAGTATTAACAGCTAAAAGTATAAAAGTTTTATATGCGATAATATTGAGCAAGTCAACTATATGGTTTAAAAAATTTATGAATGGAATTCGACCGTAGAAAATAAACCATTTTATATGATTCCATTGACGTTTTTTAAAAAATGTATTAATGGATAAAGATGATACATCAAAAAAGGAAATATTAAATTTGTAAGTATCTAAACATCCTGCTTAAATATATCTAATATTAGTTTCAGCGTGTATTAAGATGTTTAACTTTTTCATGAACGCTATGTAATGATTTTAAACATTTTTGGAAGGTATGATAAGGATTTGAAGCATAGTATTTTCTTACCTTTTCTGAGATATCTTCAAATGAAATAGGAAATGCATATTTTTTATTATTACATAACAAAATATATGAAATTTACTTATTAGCCTCAATAACAAGCTAGATTATATATATATGTTATAAAATTCAAATTTTTACACTTTATGCGATTATAAAGGAGTTGATTATTTCAATTACGATGTTAACTGTAATCTACCACCAAATGAAAAAAAATCTTGATAAATTGAGAATTTAAGCCAAAAACCATTATGAAATGCTATTTAAACAACAAAATGCAGAATCACAAGTAATTTTTAAAGATTTATTAAAATACGCGATCTTGATTAAATATGCAACACCACCTGTTCAGATCTTTACAGAGAAACATAAACAATAAACCATATTTTAAGAAAAGTGATAAAAAAATTATTTTACGTTATAAATCAGAAACAGAATAAAAAAATATTAAAGATGCTTCAAAGAGTAAAATGATTAGAAAAAATTTTATATTGAGATATTAATTTATATAACGTAAGTAACTTTCCTGATAACCTAATTGGAGTAATGACTTTCTACCATTTTCTTGCTTTAAATATATTAAGAGATTATTCAATCAGGGAACTTTAACAGTAAATGTTATAGACTCGACCTATTTAAGGGATGTTTCCAAGCATGGGACACCCAAGAAGTTTAAATTTATGTTAAATATGTAATTTAATGGCAAAAAACCAAGGTTTCCAGGAAAAAATGTCTAGAAATGCTGTTTTAAAAATCTTAATAAAGGAAGATTGGCATAAATTGATTAATAAGTAATTTTCCAACACTTTACCTAGGAACAATAACCATAAGTGTCGTGAGATATTCTGAGTTAAGAACAAAATTAGATCTCTGAACAATATCATTTAAGGATCTTGAAAGCAAGCTTCCACTTTAAAAATTACCATCTATAAGAAATATTAAACCTGTGTTTTTTTTCAACAGCGTTATAATTATTTCTAATATTATTGTACTGTATGGATTTTGATTTTAAATCTGTTTCGATTTGTGAGACGATCTTATGTAATATGGAAAAGAAAAAATGGTAAAACTTTTAAAATGATATCCATGATGTTTCGAAGTGATTGTTTTACAGGAAATCGGGCTGGGTCCCACTTAAATCTACGAACGTATTCGTCCATTGTGACTAAGATTAACATTAACGCCAATCCAAGCAAAGTACCATCATTAATCCTCATACTCTCAAAAAGTTTATCCTATTTTTATTGATTTTATTATGTTAGATCAATTTTTAAACTTCGTTCTGGTCCACAGATTCGTAAATAAGTCTTGCAATTCTTTTCACGACTCTTAGTTAATCCTATAATCACACAAAAGTAACAACCCTTCGATAAATACATCATACTTGGTAATATCATCTGAAAGACCAACAAGAGTGTCTAATGTACCAACCTAATCATAGATATTTCTATGATTAATATCAAACTTTCAGCTCTGGAACGTTAAAACGATACACAATGGCATGTTCCTTCAGCATTTGACAACAGCCACTAATCACAGTACCCCTATCTTCCCCACCAGGTACAGATATTAGGAAAAAGTTGGTACCAAAAGAGCTCATAGAAATTCCTCCAAAATAATCGTAAAACGGATATAAACGATACAATACGAAATTTTAACATATGAATATGTTTTAATAACAATTTATTCTTTAATAGAATTTCTCCTTTTCTTGACAGCGGAGACGGGGGATGACTCGACTGATGTACGTTCCATGACGTCGTTTCCAGATTTTTTGCGAGTCGCAGTCTTTTTCTCAGATTTCTTGAGGGAAGTATGTCTCCTCAGTAGGGGAACATTGAAGTGAAACACAACGTCGGAAAGTACTTTGAGAACGTAAGTGACTGGGTTTGTCCATCCAGTATACTCCATCAGCTGACAGCCAACGCATAACAACACTAACATGTATACCACACCGTCCTCTTTTCCCCCTAGGCCAGCCTTGTAAATCATCGTTTTTACTATTTCATATCTTTGCGAGAAACGATAGAACACGTACTTAGAAGCCACAACAAATGATAAAATTGTTGACCTAAGGTAAAATAACAAACCCAATTGAGATAACTACAGTGAAGGGTTCTTGAACTCTTGATCCTTAATTGTGACCCCTCGAATAAGTTGTTCTAGAGGGATCACGAGTATCCTAAACGAAGCAGCTATAAATAGAAATAATAAAATGAGTAAATACCAGTTATTCCAGAAAAGAAGAATGCAGACATGAAGTAGCCCGGATTGATTGCAAGAATGAGTCTAGCGGTCTTCACAATACCAAAGACTCTATGAAACTCCTTCAGTACTATTGTCGGCACCTACTCTAGGATGAATTCAAGTCGGATAAAACCAAGACCTTGATGAAGGGGAGATCAATCGTACCGATGAAAGCATCTTTAGGTAGAAAGAAGGTCAGGTACCACACAGCGAGGTTCAGGGCAAACCACTGGTAATCAACAAAACACAAGAGGATGCTTCTTTGCAGAATCACATGGAGAAACACCTTCCCAAATAATCTAGTGAAAAGCCATAAATGAAGACTGGCTAAAGGATATGATTTGGTAAAGCTACGAATCGCAGATGCTTAATAAGCGTAAGTTAATTATACTGATATGTAACAGAGATTCGCAAAGATACTGATGCAGACAAGTGCATCGGCAACTTCAAAGGCAATATAACTCTTCCAAAAATTTTGCAAAAAATTAACTGTAAACATGTTCGTGCAAAACGTTAGATTCAAATGAATAACTCGTAACGACTGCGAATCCCAGATACAAAAGCCCGCTAATCGGTTTACGCAATAGTTCCGCCGGCCACTTATGAGTGTCACTTATACAATAGGGCCTTTGAAATATCCCATTTTTTATTCTTAAGCACGTTTAGTAATAAATTAATAATATATGTAACTTTTTAAAATTTCGATTAAAAATCAATGAATTTTGATGTTAAAGTCGTAACAATAACAGGACTAGTTAATGAGTTATTATTCTTGTGATTAAATATTAGCTTTAAGTTAAACAAATTAATAAATATTTTCAAATGAAAAATCCCGCGCTTAATCAATTTTCGTTTTATGGGCATTAATCAGTAAATCGTCTAGGACAATTATCTTTTTCAATAAAATTCATAATAATATAAAAATCTAAATTCAAAACAATAGAAATGTCGAAATCTTTTTTTACTTTGATAAAACTTTTATTTGCAGTTGTATATAATAGCGTTGGAAAAATTTTTTACTTTAATTTGATTTTTAGGTTCTATTTCGAATATATGAACATCGATTAGCCCTTGAACAGAGTTAATTGAGATAAGCACATAGATTAAATCTAATCGAGATATTTTATTGACATTTTCTTTCCAAAGAAAAATTAGAGCTTATTAAAACATTTTTTAGTGAAAAACCTTTAACTAAAAATAAATTCATATTAGATAAAAACTACTATGACTAGACATTGGTTTATGTTGTCGCCTATGCACATACAATAATTCCCATGGAGATTAGTTAATTCCCGGATTATCCGAATATGCAATATTGTTTTACCATCTTCCTTCCGTCTTATTTTTAATGTATTATTAATATAATTAGGTGAATAAAAGCTTATGATAATTTAAAAATTTTATTATAATTTTTGAGAAGCCTAAGTATAATATTTTACAGTGTTTAAGAACATTAAAATTTTTAATAGCTTATTATGTGTTGATGCTTAGCTATAATTATAGGTATTTCATTTATCTTAATCAAATGTTACAAGCAAAAATTTATTAATTCCGCACATAATTTTGTTGTGATGCCCTTAATCCATTTTACGGTAATACGATATCAAAATACATTCGAAAAACCCATCAAAATTTTGATAATAGCAAAAATGAATATTTTCACGGTATATGATACCGTTTAACAAGAAATAAACTTGTAATGACCCATTTGTGTGAATGCCGGATTTTGAACCCTTGAAAAATATGACATAACTCTTTTATAATACGCTTTATTCACAGTATTGTTAGATAAATTTGATTGAGCTAGAAAAATAATTTTATAAAAAGTTTTCTTCGCCATCTTTAATATTGAGAAATATTTACGTGGAATGGTAACCATCCATAGGAATTTTTCGACATAAAATGATTAATGAATGTTACGAAAAATGATTTTTAAGCATTCTTATTAATTAAAATATCAGGCTCCAGAAATTTGATCTTTTAATTCTTTTCATGGATCAAATTTCATTAGGTCCTTAATGTAAATTAAGGATAGCCATTAACATAACGTTGCAATAAAGAGAACTTTCTCTTAGTAATTTCCTTGAGAAAAATCCAATTAAAAATATACGGCACGAATTAAGACGTGAAAGTATAAAGTTGTCGTGGAAAAAGTAAGGCATAACATTTATAAGCGATAATTAAATGTTTGTGACAAATTATTCAAATATCGAATAATATTACTATAATAATAATTTTGAAATTACGATTAAACATCAAAGAAAGCTATTTTAAACTTCCGATCTATTGACTTAATTCCAAATAAGAACATTTTTACATATTTAGATTATTCCAATAAACCCATGGAATCAAAAAATTTAGCTTAAAAAGATTTTAAACAAAAATTACAAAATAATCGTAGAACTTTTATTATTCGTCCCAGTGGCTGTAATTTTACTCTATAAATTAGGAGGACATAAGAATTTAAAGGTTGACTGGACAAAAACCCTGCATGAGCATTCTGATAATTACAAATTTATGGTCTTGTGAATACTCTAGTGATTATATGTGGGAGCTAAGCTAAACATAAAAAATAATCCTAGATAATGAAAGCTATAAACAGCGTCATATTAGCATGCAAATAATAAGAATTTTCATATTTTAAGTATATCCGACCTACGTGTAGTGTTAGTCTAACGTCGTATAATCTATATATAAATCGTTACTGAATTCAACGTGTATTTAATTATACTACAGTAGGTCTGAAATGTATCTAACTTACTAATTGAGCCTTGTGCATACATAACCTCCGTTCCCGGCATAATTATAACTAATTACCATTCACTTCATGTAGGAACTAACACGTGCTATCATATGACAATAAATTAAATCAATGTGTATGGGTATTCGAGAACATCACGAATAATATTGTCGTAGTCTTGGTCAAAGGACTTGTTCCTCAGCCACAGCACGTAAAAGGATTTACAGTAGGACCCTCGATTGGTCCCAAACACCCAATGCTGAGGCGACTCCAGGCTA
>LDMZ01024510.1:0-10653 GCA_001455285.1 Sphaeromyxa zaharoni | reverse complement strand
CACTATAATCTATAAAGGTTACTGTCCAAAACCTAAGCCGCCCACCTCGTGGTGGCTTTTAAAAAAATATTTCGCTAATATTCGGTTTCCGTGTGAAACCGAATAAATATCGTGCAGAGTCTAACCCCTGCACGATAATACTATTAATATTATGACTGATTTTATAGGCTTTAAAAAGCATCTTAAATGCTATCTTTGATATAATTGGAGTCAAAAATTTTTTACTGGATCAAGTTCATTTTGAATGTAAAAAAGGAAAATGTCTGTGACTAAAAAATGACACATGCGAAACATTACTTGTAACATCACAATAAAACTTATCTTCATTTATCGACTTTTATAAAATTAAATATATTAAAATTGATATGGAAAATGCAGACAAAAAAATAAATGGCAACGAGTAGAAGTAAGCTCAGAATTTTCTGCGCTTTGTCAGGCCATTTTTCCGGGATATCCAGATCAGCTTCCATTTAAATAGTTAAAAGTGAGATTGTTGTAGCCAAACGGGGGTATTTAGCATATTTAGAGTATCGGAATTGGCAATAATTAAACTAAATACATATAAATTATATATTTTTTTGATTTCACGAGAGAGATATATCAAAAATTCAAAATCGAGTAGTAGTTTGCACGTCACACTAAAGGCTTGGTTACATATAAAATGTTATGCTTTAATTCAATATCATGAAATTCGACAATATTGAAAAATGGAAGTATCCGGTCATATGCTATCAAATGAAAATAATAGGGAGATTTAACAAGGCAAAATGATTTTTAGCATCCTGTTGTTGAGAGAGTTTAAATAGTTCCTTACAATAACCCATTCTTTTAATCAACAGAGGTATTTAATCCCAATGTAATTTGGATGGTTAGTGATAATGGTTTAATCATTTTTTGGGATAGTGACTTGGAATATGTGAAACATTAATCTCTAATTATTACAACAATATATTCAATAATATGAGCAACTAAGTAAACTAAACTATGATATATTTTTGAAACGTTTAAGAAAGAGTAGGTTTGACGTAATCTGCTCATATCACCAAAATCATTTTGAAAGGAGTTACGGCTAAGTGAGCAGTATTTGCATAGACTAGATTAGAATTATGACGTTTTTGTACAGAGGATAACAACTTTGCTATAGGAGATGTTAAAGCCCATATACTTAAAGGATGAATTGAGCACAACAATATCAGAAAAAACCGGGTAATCTTCTAGTGGATTCATATTAAGTGATAGTTAGAAAATGGTTTACAGAGTTCCATTTTTGAATATTAATTCCATTTTATTTATCAAAACTAAATAAAAAAAGATTTAGATAATACTAAAAAGGATAGTTCAGAAATAGGTATAGATAAATCAACACATGTAAATATCTGAAAAATAACACTATTTAACCAAACCTGTACTTTTTATCGTTTTTTTTTGCCGAGATCTGTATATAATAACATTTGATATTCTTGTGACATGTTCTATTACGGTTAAGTAAGGAAGAGTCATACAATCTTTCGATACCTTTAATTAAAAAAACATCACAAAACACATTTTTTGACTTTGCTAAAGCTATTAGCTATCCGACAAAAAATAAGGAAATAAAAGCATTATTTAAGACATTGTAAAACTTCTTCTGGGGATGCATCTAAAAAACAATAAAAACGGTATATATTTAAAAATACATTCATGATTTTAATCATATTCTACCAAATATCACAATATTTCAGTAATTCGAATTAAAGCTTTAATTAATATAAGTGGCTATACTAAATAAAATTCAGGTTGCCACATCCCACAATCCGTAACCCATCTGGAACTCCTCATAAAATAAATTTTTAATAGTTGCGTTGGGTCATTGGCAAAAAGATGTATCAAGAGAAAAAATGAGAAAATAATATAGTAACTCCAGCAATAACATATACTTGTGAAAGACTTCCAGGTTAGACTAAAGAACCACAATCCAAGAGATCAGTAACATCCGTTTACCTAACAGAAATCGGAGACAAATCTCTTCAACAAATATAAAAGGACATACACAGCTGATGAAAAACGATAGTAAAATCTTTAATTATTTTATCAGGTATTTAAAAACCGTACTAGGGGCAAAGAATATTCCATAAATGCTTAACACTACACAAGAATCAAAAAGAATAAGAGTCCAAAGCCACCAATGAACACGAATTAAGCTTCACGCATGTAAACTAAAATCTTGTCGCCGCGTCTGTCCGCTTTTGCTAAGTATCCCCTTTGTGTGGAACTTTTGCTGTCCTTTCAATGAACCCTGAATAGTTTCTTGAATATACTGCTAATTATAAAAAATATAGCGATTACCTTTTTAAACTTTTGATAATAGGTGACTCGGGCATTGGTAAGTCTTGCCTGTTGCAAAGATACGTGGTATGTTTTAAATATTGGCTTCTGATATTTTTATAGGATGATACTCATTCCGATAGCTATATCAGTACCATTGGTGTTGACTTCGTAAGTGAATTCTGATTTTTTTACTATATTTGATATACAAATATATAAGCTATGAATTAAATAGAAAATTAAGACTGTTGATATAGAAGGGAAGAAAATAAAACTTCAAATTGTTTAAATTTTTATTTATTTAATGAAAATTTTAATTAGTGGGACACTGCTGGTCAGGAAAGATTTCGAACAATCACTTCTTCCTATTACAGAGGCGCTCATGGAATTGTTGTCGCATACGATATTACAGATCGAGTTTTTTTTATTTGTAGGCCTTAATATATAATTGTAAAGGAAAGCTTCGATCATGTTCACGACTGGATGGGTGAAATAAGGAAATATGCTAGTGAGAATGTTAACATTATTCTTGTAGGCACGAAACTTGATCTACAAGATGATAAACGAGTAGTTAAGGCTGAGGAAGGACAGGTGAGGTTAATTTTGTGCTCTTAACCGGTTTTTTTAGAAATTAGCGGAGCAGTTCGAGCTTTCATTTATAGAAACTAGTTCGAAAACTTCTGAGAATGTTGAAGAGGCATTTGTTAATATGGCAAAAAATATAAAAAATCGGATGGGTCCATCCCCTTCTGCATCCACCCAGAATGCTGGCATCAAAGAAATTTTTAAACCGGGCACTGCTGTGAGAACCAATAACAGCTCATGTTGCCAATGATTTAATCTTTATAGATATAAACAGTAGGTTTTAGCTCTATTAATTGGTCATTTCTACTAATACTTTCCAAAGTGCCATTGATTTATAGTATTAATTAACAGTCATGGAATTCGCGATATTGGTTAAATTCGTTGAAAGTATATGCGATTGTAATGTTTAAAACTTTACTAAGAAAATGGATGATAGGAAAATTTTTTTAAAACCATTTATATTATATGTTCTTCGTACGTTACTTTCCATATTTTATACTCTAAAACGGTATTATTTTGTTAATAATGATTTCTTATCAAATATGCATTAAATTTTAGTAATACTCTTCTTGGCGTTCGCTTAAAAAACCTTTGTAACAATCTGTTTTGGATTTTTAGACCCTTCTAGAGTTTTTATCTTTACATTGGTAAGGTTTCTGGTAACCGTTGCCTTAACAAGTATAAATTGGTTTGTTAAACTTGGAAACGATGCCTCTTCCTCTATATTAAGTATATAAATATTTGACTTATTGTTATGAAACTTGGGCAAGGTAAAGATTTTAAAACAATCTTGAAAACTTATTTTTGATGGCTAGAACTGTTATTTTCCCAGTAATAAAAATTGATCAATATGATTAAACAGATATCAGTTTGCATATAGTTTAGTGGCATGAGCTTTTTAACAGAGCTGTTTGATAAATTTCCTCTCATTTCGTTGGAGTAACCAAAATATTTTTTATTCCATTGAAATTTATCTGGTAGAGATAACCATTATTATATATATTTAAGCGTACAATCTACCTATCTTCTATGGGCATCTAATACTCCTATATATACGAAGACTAGAAAATTCGGGAACTGTAGCTGTTGTAATGCCCTTCATTTTTTTTATAAAAACTTAGATGTAATTATATACATAAAAATTTAATTTACCTTTTATAAATAAAAAAAAAAGGAAATCCTTTCTTTTGGTTGAACCTTATATTCAATACCGATTTCTGAGTACAACTAAAGGAAATGTATATTTTTCTGTTACACTAAGATTACTAAAGTTATTTTTTATCTAATAATATCATGAGATAATTCTATGGGCCAGATACCGAATTTTATGTTTTTTTCTTTAAAAATTAAAATAATCCAAGTTATAGATAGTTCTGGATATTGTCGCATCCTGTCGGACAACAACAAGGGGATGACGGGAGGCGGCTGGCGGATTATTAACTTTTTTGATTATTTAGTTATTGCTAGGATTAGATCCATTTCTATATCTGTTTAATTATCGTTGGTAATTATGTCGATCTATGAATATCGTACTCCAGCGGGAAGATGTTCCTTATGCAACTTTTATTATGCGAATTCCAACGCACCGTGGAAATCCGCCAAAATTTGATAAGTGCACAATGTCCCTAAATAATTAAAATTACTTTCTGAAACTTTTACAAAAACATTCTATTAGAATTTGTGCTATTTATTTTGAATTTTACGATTTGTTGTTGGAGAAATTTTTAGAATTATATGTTTGCTAATGGTGTTGGTCACATACGTCTAAAGGATCAAATAGATGGAAAAAACATATGCAAAACCGAATAGTTAAATACTGAGACTTTATTTACATTGCTACTCATGGAAATCATTGAATAATTATTTAATAATGAGTTAAGTCCAGACCTTATGAGTTAACTGCGATTGTTTTATTTTTAAATACAAATATTGACTAATTTTTTACATCAATGGTGTATCATTCGTAACGATACAAATCTTGGGCTTAAATATTTATATGATCGTAATCAAGGGATTCCAAAATTCGAATGGAATTTTGATATTTTTTATATTTTATATAAATCTTGCTAAACAATTAGAATTTAAGTATTTTTGGCAAAGCTGAGTTTATTTGTATTTATATCAAATTAAGCTATTTTTCCATCACTTTATGTCCACAAATTTCTTTTACAGTGAGCTTATAAAATATCCAATTCATATTCTTTTCAATTAATAGATATTTTATATAATAATTTACTTTTTTCTTAAACGTAGTGTGCCGTCTCAGTGGAAGGTGGAAATACATTATAAAAAATTTGGTCAAGGCTGTAGTGTAGACACGGTCGATAAATATTAAAATATGAAGAATGAAACTGGCTATGTAACCCAATAATAAGTATATTCTAAATAAAATCGGTATTTGTAATTGTTTCCAAATTCTATCGGAATTAAATTTGGAAAAGTTAAAATATTAACATCGAATTTCTATTTCCTTTATATTCAGTAAACATTATAGAGATTTCTTTTAATTATTGAAATAATATACACATATTATCAGGAATCTGTTAAAAGATTAATTCCTTTTCTACGGTACAGAATACTGTGTATACTTGGTACGTATGAGTTTTAGATATCAAACACTGTAATCACTCTATCTCATTTGAAGCACTCCTCGCTTTATCAGACAAGAATATTTAGATGATAAATAAGCAAATAAAATTGAACTATCATCATTTCCAATTAAAAAGTTGAATATTTTTTTTTAAAATTAGTTATAATTCGGTTACAGTTTGTTCTTTGATTCAGAACGATAATATTTTTTTATAAAATTAGAAATTATAATTATTTTAAAATATAAATTGGAGCAACATATAATTTTTTATGCACAAAATTTGATACTATGAATTATCTTAGGTCATGTTCAATGGTTCAATATACGATTTCGATTTTCTATGAAACCAAGTCTCTATAATTGATATACTGGTGTAGCTATAAAATTAAATACTTGAGTTATTTAGCAGACACTTTGTAACTTCTTATTATAAATATATGCATTTGTATTATGCTTAGAGATGTGTAAAACAGTTTTCTATTTACATATAAATTTTAGAATATTCAATAACTTGGCGCAAGAGTTTTAATTTTTTTGAATCTTGAACATAATTTGAAAGATTAATTTTTGATCTGCTAACATAGACAAAACGTTTGGCAATTTGCTTAAGTAGTAAATCTTGGGACTATTCTAGATATATATTATTTGATGAAACCTAGATAGCTGTTACCAACATGAATCAACAATTCAATTTTTCAAGATTTAAGAACGACGGTACCGATTGTTTAATCATTCCACAAACATGAATATTATAAAATTTGTATAACACGAAATTTTAGACAATTTAAACAAAATTTGTATATAAACATATCAAAATAAAAACCTCTCTATTATTTTGTTTCAAAAATAACATATTACTGATTCACACCAGAGAATGAAGGCCTGATAAGATAGCGTAGACCTAGTATACTGGTAGGCAATGGGGGTTGTTTTAGTAGGTGAAAGCTCTACACTGCCTTCCGAGAGCGCCGGGAAGCTCTGGTTGGCACCTATCCTGATTCGAAACCTGCTGGAGGTAAGTCCCATCTTACTGAACCCCCTCTAAAAACATAACGAGCAGCTAAATATTTTTTCCCCACAGCTAAGAATAAAAAATATTTATTTCCCACTTTTTCATTAAAATTATGATAAATTTTTAAATTCGAATTATCTATATTTTTTTAAAAGGTGTCGCTAATATTTATTTTTCTTTTTAACTGATATTCAATAAAAATATTTTATGTATTTTTAAATCTAATTTAATACAATAACATAGGTGGCAACATTTGTTAAAATTTTGATCTGGAATAAATATATAGTGAGTTCCCCATATATATATTTTTTTGATAATACCATTAGTCTAAAAGATATTTCTGAAGTAGATTGATATATGTTAAAAAGTATTCTTATTAGCTTTTGGGAAACCTGTCTTACTGTCATAATAATTTACGTAGCATATATTGCCAAAAGTGAACCTATCTTATTTTTAGACTTAGTATATACAAGTATTTAATACATGTTGTTTGTTTGGAAAATATTTTTTTAGTTAAATGTTATTGCTCCGTTTTGATAGATGAAACCTTTTCGATACAAGTAATTTTTATTACTTTTCATTTGTGTTAAAGTTTAAAAAAAAGAAAAAAAATTATAGAAATAAATGGAAATATACGCATAATTTCTGTATGAAGATAAATTCTTTTTGATGAGAATCAAATACACAAATCAATTAATTACTACTTTAACCAGTTAAGTCAATGTAAAAGCTAATATTGTGTGATAATCCTACCGTATATACAATGATGCATCTGAACAATATATATAAATCTGAACTTTAGTCAGATATACAAAACTTTGTTGAAACTGGTATATTTAATTTCCTCTTAAATGCTATTCAACTAATCAATTTGGTATCAGGACTCATAATTTTTTTGCTTCAATTTTATGATTGATTTACCACAGACTGATTAATCATAATTGGACTCTGTTTTATCAAAAATTTGGCTTATTGTTTGAAATGTTTTTTGTTAACAGTTTTAGCATTAATATTGCTTTGTAACATAAAATAGGAAAGTAATTAATCCTATTAGTACGTATTGAAACGAATAACAAATATGAATATCCAACAATATATATGAGGTTTGACTGGATCTAAACAAAAACGGATGTTTATGATTCTGATTAAGGAGATGATTATCTATTGCAATGGTATTTAATTAAATTTTATCAAATCGATTTTAAATAAATTAGCATTTGGATATATATATATATATATATAATGTAGAGATACACTAATTCACAATTTAGATATTTAAAAAAATGACAGGAACACTACAATTTCCGATTTTTATTTTTAAAACAATATATATTGTTTATTTATGTTAAATATCAACTACATAGTTTATATATAAAACAAAGGCTATAAAATAATCTCGGATTAAATTTTCCAAGATGTAATGATTAAGATTATGCCATAGTAATACGACAGCAGTTAAGATAATATTCATTATGGTAGGGATGACAGCAAAACTTAAAATAAATGTCACAAACAAAATTTTCTTGTATAACCGATTTACAGGTTCGGTTTCTGGAAAAAATATGTAATGATATTTTTTAAATTTCACATATATAGCATTAAACATTCGTGCTTTTTATAACAGTTAAAAATGAAACCTCCTAGTAGCTGGTTGCGAAGAAATTAAATTTTTAAAAATAGAGCTGAAAGTTGATTTGTTTTAGTACATTGGAGTCAATTAAAGTATAAATGTATGCGAAAATAGTTAGCGGTTATTCACGCTTTGTTATTTTTGGATTGATATACATCATGTTCAATTAATGACTAAATTTTTGTTACTAGCTGATAATAAGTTTTTCATCAACTTTTTTTTAATAAGGGTTAGCCCTTTTGCGAGCACGGAATAATATGAACAATTTTTTTTGGAATACTGCTTAAAAATCATTTAAAATTTGAATATGAAAAAAATTAATATTAATAAATTATAGATTTTCTGATGGGTACGACATATGTAATGATGTTTTTCTTAAAAAAATTAATTAACCGACGATGCTTGATAATAAAATCTCGATAAGTTTAGTTTATTTCATGGTATGTTTTAATTAAATTAAAATTTTTATGTGGAGTTTGCGACATGAGGGGTAGATCTCTTACTCAAAGCAAGTAAACTATTAGAGTTGATCAATGGCTGATGGACTAATCTGTAGAATATAGTGGTTATGGAAAAATAGCTAACAGATACTCATGTAAAAATATTAATGTAAAATTTTGAAAAATTTGAGAGTTCATTAACATGTACATTGGATTTTACGATAAGAAACTTGATATACTTGTTTAAAACTTCGCTAAATACAATAAAAAAGTAACTTCACCTGACGTCAATTATTTCTTTGAATTATTATTTTGTTATTTGTATAAAATTAAAAAATAATAAATTTAATTAAAAGAACTATTTTAAATATATTTTATTTTTGTTTTAGCCTAATATTCGTTTGTTTTCTTACATCTGATTGATGAAAATTCATATCCTCCCAAGATTATCAAATTTTTTCTGGTTACAATTTGTAACGTGCAGGAAATCTTTTTAGCTTATATAATAAAAAATAGTGAAATGAGAACAAATTAACTATTGAAATTTTTGTTATAATAATATTATTCTGAAATTGCACTTTCTTAACTCAAATTTTTTGTTTCACAAAATTCCTTATAAATAAAAGTCAAATAATTTTATTTATTTTATACCGATCCATCCACTTTCTGGTTTTTTCGAAGTGGGTAATACCAATCTGCAATCTAATTTCATGCCTAGTTTAAGAAGTTTTGACATGCATTTTTTTGAATTGCAAAATTTTTATATTAACTAGTATTATATATAATAGTTATGTGAAACTAACTTTCATTTTGAAATTTGCGTAGAGATGGATTGAAATACCTTTAAATAAAAATATAATGCAAGAATCAAAGATTGAGGAAGTGCTAAATCGAAAAAATTTTTATATATGCAAATTATAATATCTGAAAATATACAATCATCTTAAACAAAGTTTAACATTGTGTATCTCAAGATGGCTAATGCATCAATTTTCCCTGTTTTAAAATAATTATAGTTGATATTCATGATAACGTGTATATTAAGAAATCATTTTATTCACTAATAATGAAAATTGCCAAACTTTTAAATAAAAATTGTGAATTAACGTTAACACAAATACTGAAAAACTTTCCAAAACATGTGGATTGATAAAGTATCAAACATTCTTCATGAAGGCTAATGAAGTTACAAAAAAATTAGCACTATATTACCATTGCATTGTATAATATACGTAATCAAATCAATTTCTAATCAAGTATTAGCAATAAGATAACGATAACTTGATCCATATTAATTTTTTTTCGTATTGAGGAATTGAACCAGTAATTTTAAATTTCGCTATGAAGATTCCAATTTAATATATTTAATGGAAGACAGTTTGTTGTAAATGTTCGATGCAAATGTTTTCAAAAGTAACATGTTTTTTACCTGTAAGACGTCAGTCAATTACTAGAAATTTGCTTTAACACCTTTCTCTCAGTCATCAAAATTTTGATCCACAATGAAATAATTAAATTTTGTTTTTTTATGTAATATCATATTTATCAAAATTCAAGTTGATTGATTTGGAATTTATCATATGGTACAAAAGATCCTTAATTGAGGATTACCTCTTTTATAAAATAAATCTGAATGAGATATAGTTAGTCTCTTTAAATTTAGAATTTCAGGCTTTTGTGAATTACACAATATAGTATTTTTCAATAATTTGGAACCATTTTTTTCTTTCAAAATATTTTAAGAACCTTTATATTTTATTCAAAAAGATACTAAATATCTGTATTACATGATTCTATTTCAAGGATTACACTCTTTGAAGCTATTATTATTAGCTCTATAGCATTTTAATTCCATGAAAGGTATACGATGCATTTAATTAAAAGATTATTTCCTGTAAAACCTTGATATATTAATTAATAGAAGAATTTTTTAACAATAATTTCGCAGAATTTTTATTTTGTTCGATTCAATAAAGCGATTAGTTAAGATGGTTGAATGGAATTAAAAATATATGACAAAACTCAATTTTAAAAATCATTTAGTTATTCATTTTTGATGGTTACCACTAAAAGAGCATATTTCCTAAAAAAA
>LDMZ01024398.1:0-10593 GCA_001455285.1 Sphaeromyxa zaharoni | reverse complement strand
ATCAAGTTAAGAATTGACAAGGCATCTTTCTCGAAAATTTTACCTTTCTTCTAACATTTTTTGTTTTTATGTTTTTATGCCCAGACCATGGGAACTTTTTAACTTAGATGGACAAAAATATAACTACCAGTAATAAAGAAAAATTACCAGCCTATTATGATAAATACATGGATTCTAATTTGGGAAAATATTATATTATATAATTGTAGGTATTCAAATTAATTTTAAAATAAGTTTAAAAATATCAGATTAATAATTTAGAACAAAATTATAAAAGAATTAATTTAAAAAGTTAAATACATAAGATGACTAAATCACATGATTATTAAATGGCTTTATTACTTAGGCTTAAGATTATTTCTTTTTGTATATATTTATTTACTTTAATGGATTATCACTTTTACCCTAAATTATTAAATACAGGAAAGTCATATGGGAATATTCATTTTTGTACGATTAAGGAATAAAAAATTTAATGAATAAATAGTTAATTTAAAAATAATATTCAGAGTAAATAATTATCTACTAAAAGTAGTTAATCTTTATTAAATTCATATTTTTTCTGGTTCAATTAATAGACTTAAATATTTCGATAGCCTCATAATGTTATTATGATGGTTACTCAAAAATTAAAATTATGGTTTTTTTTTAATTAAAGCTTTGTTTATATTTTTTTGTTTGTTTAAGCTTATGTTTATGTTTTTGAATTAAGAAAAAATATTCTAATTATTCTAATAAATTTGATGATCTGGTTGTTGGATAATTTTAATGCAAGAAAACTCCAGTATATGGCCTTTTCCCATTTAGAAACTAATGATTCTAGTGACGATTCAAATATGTAACGCTTAGTTGTATGTTAATATTTTATTATACAACTATTTATTTATTTAGGTTAAATTTACCCAGGTTATTTTAAGATTTATATTAAGATTACAGTTAACTGAATCACTTTTCAAATACCTTGCCGCCAAATATTTTTCTTTCGGATATTCCATATATCTTTTTAACTTTTTTTAAGTTATGATCTTGAATTAAAAAAAACTTAAGAAATAAGATATTTCGAACATTTTTTTCAATTTTTTTGAAATTGTGAAATAAACATTGAAATACATTGATAAATGTAACCTGTTAATTTTATGTAAATATAATTTAAGAATAAAATTTTTATATTTTATTGTAATAGTTTTATTAAATTTTTTCCACAAATAACTTCAATTGCTATAACTAACTAAAAAAACAATCACGTCGCATCCAATTAAAGGATTATTTTTTAATTAATTTTGCGTATGCAAATGAACCTGCAATGTGAATAGAAATGTCGTGTTGTGGCACGAGTTCTTAGTTTTGTTTGATCAATGGTGTTCTAATTCTCTTTTTGCTAATCGAGTTGTTTTTATAAAATTTGTTCTGAAATGGAGACAAATGCGATCTTGGAGATGGAAAAACTCGTTGAAAATATTTCAAAGAATAAAAATTGTCGACCATATGATGTCGCTATGATGACCTTGTCAACTTTTCAAAAATTTATTAAATCAATCAATTGGACATATCCCTTGGAATTGTATGGCTCAGTGAGGGCTTGGGGAGAAAAAATTAAGCGTGTATGTCGACCACATGCTGTTGTAGCAGAGAATATTTCGTTCAGAATATTGAAACTTCTCACAGAAGCACGTAACGATTCACTAGACATTGAAGAAGGATATGAAAATAATTCTCTTCGATTAATTGCAAGAGGAATGAACAGGAACTCAGGTGGCATATTTAAGGATGCTTCAAAAGCAACTAACTACGAAAAATTTTTTAAGATAGCAAACGACAATGTTGATCTTCTAATGTTAGAACTTGAAACAACGGTCGAGGATATTACGCTCCAAGCATTAGAACATATACATTCTAGGGAGACTATTATGGTTTATGGATACTCAAAAAGTGTTGAATCTTTTATAACGAGTGTTGCCAGAAAAAGGAAATTTACAGTTATTATAGTGGAAGGTACGCCTAAATATCAAGGACATACCATGTGTGCTAAACTTGCAAGGCTTGGAATAGATATAAGTATAATCCCAGACTCAGCAACATATGCTGTGATGGCTCGTGTAAATAAGGTAAAAAAACCTGATTTTTTTCCTTTTTATTATGATTTTAAATGATAAAATACTTCAAATTTCATTAACTATCTCTTATTATATTTACTCTTTATTACATGAACGTATAAGCAAAAAACATAAATTATTTTCTTATAATTATAAAATTTAATGTGACAATCTATCCAATGATATATTTATTAAATTACTTAAACTAAAATTAAATCAATTAATTTAAAAATATTCATGTATATCTTTCAATTATGATTAGTTACGAATAATTTATTACGCCTTTATTAGGATTTTGATGTAATTTTTGCAATTATAGAGAGCAATTTGTTATTTGTAAATGATTAACTAATCTGTAATGAAATTTCAACAATTATTACTTAACCACCCTTCTATAACTCTAAAGTAACTTATGAAAATAAACCACTAAATTTATTTGAAGTGTTTATAAGCTTTTTTATTTCAATTTGAATGATATATAATAAACAGTTAATACAAAAAAATATATTCCTTTTCATTAAAAATTATTATTCAACAATTAACATCATTATTTTAATTCAAATTCATGGTCGCTTTTTAGATTTAAGCCTACATCAAATAATAAATAAACTACAAAACAATTATTAAAAAATATTCATGTGACAAATATAGTAGATCTGATTAAAATTCAATCCTTAGATGTAAAATTTTCAAATATTTTGTCTTGATCATACAGATTTATCAAGATTTTTACAAATTCTTTAAAATATATAATGAAAATTACTAAAAATGAATTTCAGAAAGAATAAAATGCTGGAAGCTTCGTATAACGTTGTTTAAGGCATTAAAGTTGGATTTTTTTATAAAAGAAGCGGTTTGAAATAATACAACGCTCAAAAGGTGATGACCAAAAAATATATCTTATTTAAATAAAGCTTGATTGTAACCAAATAATGGTTTTGAAATGAATGATTTTTAATGTATATGTAATCATAAAGCCTTCTTAGTTCTGAATGATACCAAAAATCCTTTAATTATATAATAATAAAATTGAATTAGAAATAAGTTTCATTTAAATAGCGATCAATGTTTCTATTTTATGCAATGCACACCTATTTTTATCTGTAACTGTGAAAAACATGGCTTAGGTTTTTGCAGACAAGGAATAAGAGGAGGATATTCTTTTTAAGCTAAAAAAACAAAGGCATAAGTAATAGTTTCTTTTATTGACTATATGAATTCAGCATATAATTAGACTGGTAATCTTGATTTTTGTTATTTTAAAAAAACTTATGCATACTTTTTTGAAGTGCTCATTAATAATTTTGTACGTTATGAAAAAATGGGATAATCTGTTTTGCATCGTTTTAAAAATGAATTATAACCATTGAATTGCGTTATGAACATATCCCTTCTAAATTGGTTCTCAATTTAAATAAGAAAATTATTTTTTTAGCCATGGTAGCGATGGCTTCAGATTTGAAAGAGAATTTTCAAGCAATACAGGTGATATAATATTGAATGGGTTCCCATAATTTAAATAAAAGGTTTCTATATAACATTTCACTAGTTAGATTAGATTTAAAAGTTGGTTAAATATTTTAAAAGCTTTTGATTAAAATATTTTTTAAAGACACAAAAGATACTTGCATAATTTTAGTATTGGGTTCAAACGTTGTTTATATATTTGATCTTACCATATGTCGTGTAAGTCATGAAAAATAAAAATTAAATCCTTTGATATTTATATGAACAAACCAATATTTAACCACTTCACGGTATTATTTCATGGAAAACCCAAAAACGAAATATTTTCTATATTTATTCAGTCTTTCATTAGCTTTAAACAATCAACATATTAGATATTATACGGACGTATGAAACCTAATAATGGGTCTAAAATGTAAAATTTCTATCAGTACTTATTCTATCTTGATGGTAATAATATAGAAATGATTTAGGAGCTATAACCTTTAAAAGAAAAAAAATGAAACCTAAAAAATAAGCAATTTATTTTATCATTATTTAGCAGTTAATAAGTCATTTCATGCCCAACCGAATTCCGCAAATCGTTTATTCGTTATTTACCTCTGATTGAACCCGGTAATTGGCCTGTAAAAGTCCGGAACTTGTGCATGTAACAGCCAAAAATAAAATTAATCCAAGCGCGCATATGAGCGTCATCCGCTGTGAAGTGGCTAAGACAGTAAATTTTTAATGTATTTTTAATCTACATAATATGTAAAATAATAAATGTACTATATACATTAAAAATTATTATTAATCTGAATAGGAAATTGTTATCAAAGTTAAATTTTGACCATTTATATTTATTTATTGAAATTTTTATTTTTGGAAAAATAATTATTAAGGATACAGTTCTCGTAATAGAATTTATTTACATAAATATAATTATTATTAAAATAAAGTTGCTATTGATAACAATTTTTCTGTAGGCTGAATGATGCAACACATATACTATGATAGATCAAAATATATTTTTTAATAGATGCATGTGAGCAAAACTAAAAAGGTAGTTGCATCTTCATCTGGCATTCTTTGAGAATATATGGTTAATACGCTCTAAAACTTGATATAATCAATTAAATGTTTATATTTTTTTATAAAGTAAAGTAAAAATGTAATAAGTTTATCAGCTGGTATAATAATATAATAATAACATTAGCTATATCATCTATAATTAAATTAGATTTCAATATGCACGCCCTTTGTAAATGATTGAAATCAAATAATGTAGATATATTGCTTTTTGTTATATCAGGCTAATTGTTTGGTAAGTTAATTTCTTCTTAATGTCTAGAATAAACCTTGAACAAAAAATCAATGAGTATCAAGATATATGACGAATTAATAAATGGATACTTTATATTTTAATGGTTAGTCACTCTAATATCCTGGACAGGGTTGGCCCATTTGACGTGTTTGATGATCAGTACGAGTTTTTATCATTATTTAAATTTTCAAACAGTTTTTAGCGTGTTACATTATACTTTACAGAAATTAAAATTTTTAAAAGTTTATTTTTCTTATTCCTCTAAATACAAAGCATATTTTCAGGCTTATTTCATGTATTATCTCGGTTCTCTTACAAGGATATTTCATGTTGACAATGTAATTTATGCCCCAAAATCATTATATTTCACGGAATAACTTTAGTAAATAAATGAAATAACTATTTAATGGCATAATGTTATGCTTACAGAAAAAATAGTTTATAAAAAAATCGTATTTGTTTTTCTACCTTTTAAAATTTACATGTTCAATACATTCTAATTTTAATATTTTGCTTTTGTTCTACATATTGTTCAATCAATAGGCCTTTATTTTTATTTAAAATATATTTATGTTTGTAAGGTGGAATGAAACCAGGTTAATGATGTAAGTAAAATTATGACCAACTTTTATTTCAAAATAGAATAAACAACCCATCTATTCGATACGGATTTTAATACCGGTCCTATTTATAATGTTAAATCACAAAAGATATTATTTATATTTTGGTGATTACAATAAAATTCTATTAGGTTATAATAAATGCATTCACCGTTTACTCCGATGGAACTGTCTGTGCTCCAGCTGGAAATCATAACCTCGCAATTGCTGCACATTGTCACAATGTTTCTGTGCTTGTCTGCTGTGGGATATATAAATTAAGCCCTCGGATAAATACGATCGAATCAGTGAATGGGCTAGATGTTGAAAATACTCTTCCTGCCTCACCTCATGAAGTTCTCGAATTCTCTGCCTTGGCAGAAACTGGTGATATAGAAGTCATTAACCCAACCCTTGACTACATTTCACGTGATTTGATCACATTATTTGTCACAAATATAGGATCACGATCTCCAACGTATTTATATAGGTTATCAAAGGAACTATATCCAAGTGAAGGAATCTTATCTGATGATTGATACGATAATTTCAGCACATCAGAGTTAATTTTAATAAAATGTATATAAATTACTATTTTTACATTGTATTTTTCAATCAATTTTTTTTAATTATTTAAATATGAAACATTAGCCTCATATGGAATTGCTTTAAACATTTTTTTAACGTTTTGAATCTGCAGCCTTGTTTATGATTCAATTATTTTAGTAAAATAATGTGTTTTATTTTTACATTTTTTGTGGTAACAGACTGACTAAGTAGTAAACAATTCCGGTTTAGTTATTTTATTATAATATCATAAGATATCTAAGTGGACAGAAGTTAGAGTTTATGAGTTAAAGAAACAGAACTATTGTATTAATATTTCATTTAGCTTTAACAAATTGATTATCATGAATTCTATTCCCTGGAAATAAATATAATTGTGATAAAAGTAAGAAATAATGTTGAAATATACGCTTGAAAAAGAATATTATATACAAAAGTTAGCATGTATAAGAATTAAATCTCAAAAATATTTTATTACAAAAAATGAAAATATAAAGTTATACAGATTAGAGGAACATGTGGATTATACACGCCTCTTTAACGTATGTTGTAAAAAAAGACTTCTTGTAGATTAAAATTTTATTTAAATTTGATTTAGGATCTTATATTTGATAAAAAACAAATTAGTTAATGACAACAAAATATGTGTCTCTACTCGATCATCCTTCCTGTGTGTATGGTTAAACTCATCTTAAATTCATCCATTCAATAGATACTTTCATGCAAAATTATCTAATTGAGCATAATACTGAAAATTCGTAATTTCAGTTTTATCTCTTATCAAGCTTTCGTATAGGATTAGATTTGACAAAAACCTTAATTTGTAGCCTATATTCTTGGTATATATTTCTAACATGTTAATTAGATCTTATTGAATCATGCTTCATTTCTTTCCTTCATTTGATTATTTAATTTTTGTGATAAATTTTAAGTATTAGAGAAGTCATGAAATGATTTGATCATAGATAAATTTAAAATTTCATGAGATGAGTAATATCAACTTACTATTTTCGTAGCCATAACTTCCTGTTAATTGGTACCTTTGTGTACTTTAGAGCAGTATATATTGTTCCATTTTTCCAATTGTTAATCCCGATGAAAGTTGGCTTATATTTTGACAAACTGATTAATATTTTAAGAAAATTTGTAAAAAACTGGATAAAAATTAACATTATCCAACAATATAGTTTTTTGTAAACTATCGTATTAAAAATTTTTTTTAAAACCCGACATTTTCCCAACCCGATTTTATTGATGCAATTGCCTCTTCTTTTTGTTACATAATTTTTACAATATAAAATATCTACGATTTCGAAAATTAATGGGTTTTATCAAAATATTAGGCTCAAATTAAGCCAAAACTCTCAGCATACTTTTTATATCGAAAGGATATTGTGAGTGAATAAACATACCCACAAGCCTTCGATTATGGGATTAAAAGTTGCTGAATTTATACTTTACGTACATAACATTCTAAATATGACTTTTTTGAAAATTTTCAAGACAATGTAATATTTCTAGAAAAATTTAACCTCCTTCCACCTAAGTGTTATGAAGATTCATTGACCAATTTATTGACGGCCTTGCACAGACTTGTCCATACTAATCGATATTTTTAATTAAATTTTATTACGTATTCATATATACTTTTATTTAATTTTAAGGAGCGTCTTCCCATGTTTTCTAGTAACAAAATCCTTGTATGCATAATCATAGAAATTATCTTGGTTTGTTCTAAACGATTCAAACTGCTGCTGGAAAAAGTAGTCCGACAAACATGTTCAAATGTCGAGTTTTTGTTTACTTTCTTATATTTGAATTAGTTTATGGTTGAATGGGCCCCGTCTTGCCCTTATAAATATTCATTGCTCCCCGAAAGTACAAACGACTTTTCATCCTTTGATTTAGAAAAATTATATATTATAATGTCATCACTTTTTTAATTTTATCCAGATGATAATTCAAATCAATCAAAGGTATCTTCCAGTGTTGTACTCTTGTGAAATTATATATTTATATGAATATAAATTGAAAATATAGTTACTGTTCGTTGCATTTAAATACAATATAAAATATTTTTAGGGAAAAATCTTATCATGGTGTAATAAAAATATTGATTATACAATTACGTTTTGTTCATTTCTTATTACTATTTGTGAAAATGTACAAAATTATAAAAAAAACATTTCGCTAGCACGAATTTCTTACCCAATATCACGATAAGAGTGAGAGATTCTTATTTTAAAAAATATTTTGTTCGGTTTTTGTCTAAGTAAACTATTATTTTCAACATATGCCATCATTAAAATATTAAAAAAGATGTTTTAAGATATTTTTGGGATTTAAGTAAAGTTGTAATAACCTTATAAATTTTAGTAATAACTTTTTGTACTAGGTAAAATCTTCAAATATTGAGGCAAATAATTTATATTTTTGATATAGGATTGAGGCAGTTCAGTTAGTGATAATCTTTTACATATTAAGTATTTTTTTTATAAATTTCTCACAAACTAGCGAATTTTATTTTGTATTTTTTTCATCTCTTTTTCTTATATTAATCATATTTGATCAACTTGGATTAATGGCTGTCTTTTAACAGATAAGTAGTTCTACTCTTTCGTAAGCTTAAATTCTAAAAAAGATCAGAACAACAATTTTATCAATGAGATCTATCAACTGCATTTTGTTTCATCCCCATAAATTGCATTCTCTGAAATAATCAAGTAATAAAAAGCGATTCATTAATAAAAACGAAATAATTAAAAATATATTGATACTTTGGACGTTTTTATATTTTGAAGGCATTTTTAATGATCTCTGAATAGTTACTATAATCTCAAATATACTCTTAATACAATCTAAATTGATTTTCACCCATGAAAGTTCAGAAAACTAAACGAATTTTTTCTTTTTTCATTATTTGGCAGAAAGGCATGATTTACTTCTTAATTATTATGTAATTATGTTTAATGTTTTTTCTATAAGATTATTTTTATTATGTACTATCAAAACAATATTACGGAGTAATATTTTATAGCTTCCATAAATTAAAAATTTTACTAATTTTATTCTGTGATTCTTACTTTGTTTTATAATAGGCTATATGGAATATCATACGATGTAATTAGCGCAAAAATTCAGTGATCACTTAGTTTTGATACAATTCGAATAATACTACAATAAGTAATTTTTGTATTCTTTTTAAAAATTTGTCACATAAACTTAAATAAATATAATTAATTTTCTAAATATTATGGGTTAAAATTTGCTTAAGCGAACAAAGTTGTAAAAACTTATCGTTTCTACAAATAATGCGTGAATTTCTCACTTGTATTGATATGATGCAAAACAATGTTAATTAAATGTATCAATAAGTACATAATATTCAAAATGTTAAAATCCGATAATCTCCAATTACAGATTAATTATTTAGTCTCTTGCCTTTGTTATATCAATGTTATTGATCGGTACATTGTATATTTTTATATTGGGTTAGTCAATTAATTGAAATTTAACTCAGTGATAAAAGTAGGATGAGTAGTATTTGAAAAAAATATATCTCCTATCTCTAAATTAATTTTTAAGCCATTATTTGCTAACAATAATACAAAACTTTTAATAAAACAATAATTATTTACTTATACATATAAAAAGTAATTAATGGATCTTTCAAATTAACTCTCGGAAACACTTAAAATAATGGTGACTAATTTTCATAATTTTTTATGTACAATATAATTTATGTTTACATTTTATATTAGAAATAATTTTGAATTAAGCACATATAAAAGACTTCAAACCTTTAATGATATAGAACAAAAAAAATAATTCAATATACTTTTTTAGTAAAAAGTTGAATAAAATCGATCAATTAAATGATTTACATATAAAAATTATAACTAGATCTTAAACTTTTAATTCATCTAAATATGATATTTACTAGACTGAAATTGATTTTAGATTGTGAAAATCCAGAAATGTATATAAATCGCCTTAAAGGAAGTATTCTTTGATATATAAAAGCTATCTTAATTAAAACGTAAAGTCATTGCAACAAAATTTCGTTTATAAGATAACTATAATAAAAAATATTGCAATACGTGAAGCCATGTTCTACATGAAATTATCGTAAAATATATCAATACATGTAGACGTTTGTCTGATGTAGCTCGACTTAATTCATCATTCATGATTACTAATGTCAAGAGGCAGCCGTTATCCATAATAAATTTTTCATAGTAGATCGTTGAAAATGGTAGGCACGCCATAGTTAATAACCAATCCCTCAATTTCCACTACTAAGCAGTATAAAAGAACTATTATATAAATATTTAGTGTCAACAATAATAATATTTTAATTATCGCCATTCATTGGAAGTTAATCATACTGGCACGAAAACAATGACTCTTTAAAGTTAAATATTTTTTTATTGTGACGAAATTCACTCACGATGGAGTAATTATTGTAAATGAAACTTTGAGAAATATGGAATAACCGAGTAGATCCTCCATGTGTTTCTATTACAGAAAATTTGAAACTCACTCTTTATTTTTTAGTCAG
>LDMZ01024312.1:0-17355 GCA_001455285.1 Sphaeromyxa zaharoni | reverse complement strand
AAATAAGGAATTTAAAAAAATTTAATAAAGTATTTTTTAAGATTCCATTAAACATTTCAATCGACAGTACCGATTACGGGTCCATTTTCCCTTGAGATACCCTTAAATAAATAACAAAGAAATATTGAAAGAAAAAAATTTATTATCGATCCATTTATAAAAAAGATTATCAACCAAAAAAGCCGCTTTGATTCTCAAATAAATTATATAAATGCAATAAATTCCATTATCGATTTTAGAGTTTCTTTCGTTATATATTTTATATAAAATCAGTCTCTAATACGGCGCTGTTTTGGGCTTTCCATGATCTCCTTTGGGGCCTATGGAACCCAGATAAAAAACTTTGATGAATAATTTCATCCATTAAAAGTTGAATGATTATATCGAAACATATTGATAAGTCAATTCATGGCCATAAATGATATACCGTGGAATATACACTATCTAGGCATATTCTGCATTTTGATCTTTCATTCTTTATTTTGAATTTGTGTGTAGAACCTCCACACTTGTCAGTTCGTATTATTTTCTGACTGGAACAGTTTGAATAATTTACTTATTCAGACTTTCCCGTTAATCATTAGTGAAAACACGTAACATTTAGAAAAATTAACTAACTTTTTCTAAGCTTAAATCAATAAATTTATGACATTTATAAACAAAATGTTTAACAATCAATTATATTTTAATCATTAGAGTTATGAAAATTCCAACATTTTTAAACTTTTCGTATATATATAAGTAGAAAATAAGCTTCTCGGCAAAATTTCATGACAACGTTAAATTAGTGATTTATGCATGAATAACGTTTATAAAGATAGTGCTCAAAATTCAGATACTATATAAATTTTTGTATAAAATATATCAGCTGGTCTGAAATAGTACACATGACATTATGATTTCCTTCAAAAACATTCACGACCTTAAATCAATTCTCCCATTTCACATATAGAATTATCATGCTTTATGTAAGGTAGAATGAGATCGAAGGTTATGGGCTAAGAGCGCAAACACTAGGGACGGAGCCCTGGACGTAAACACGGAACGCGCCATTTTTTGAGAAAACGTTAAAATATATCGATTGTACATGAATGGCAGTCAACTTATACATGGATATATACAATATTTCAAAAATTATTCCAATATTTTCGATAGATTTCTTTATGAATAGCAAAGAACAATCATATAAACTGAACATCTTCATTAGGGGAACAAATATAGAAGATCCATAAATTATTGAATTCTACTTGAATATTTTTTCTGCTTCAAATAGCCATAGAAATATCTTTTTGTAATCTTCAGACAGAATACGGCATTGTGGTAACCTAGTTGTTAACTCTAATAAAGTTTCAATCGAGCATTAGGCTTTTTACAAGGAAACAAGTTGTTTTTCTTTTGTCTGATCAATTCTAGTAATTCACGGTACATATAATCTCGATAATGAAAGAACTAATCGCAAAAAACAGATAATTTACATTATAATAATAATTAATAGCCATATGCAATATTACTAACGATTTTTATACAAATCTATTTTCAAAAGTTAGTTTAAAAGCTTGGTTACGCTAAAAATATATAAAAAACATAATACAGAAATGTAAGAAACTTTTTTTTGTTATCAAATATAATATTTTTATAAATTTATATAATAAATTCTGGAGATAACAAATTTTTGTCTTATATCCTTTCATTTGTACATATGTTAGAAATATATATATGTAATGTTAGTGTCTTCAATTAATAGCAAAAAAATTTTGTTTGAGTAAATTTTATAGATAAAATTATTATTTCCATAAATACATTTGGTCATCTCCACCAAAAAACTAAATTTAAAGTAATTTTTATAAATAGAACATAACAGTGAAAATCCCTCCTAATATCCCTATAAATTGATCTCAAAACTTAAAAAGTTTATCACAAAATTAAAAAAAAATGATTTAAATTAATTTGAAGTTTTTATTGATAGTTCAATTCCCATGTTAAATGTTTTCTTCCAAAGATTCGAAAATTAAGAAAGAATACGTACTTTTATACAAATTATTACAAACGACTTAAACTGGAAGTGATAGCTTTAAAAACAAAACCATCACAAACAATGAATTTTATTTGAAAGAAGCTGGAAATCAATTTATTTGAATAAAGATCAAATTTTAATCATTTGCGTATTCTTTAAAATAAAAAAATGAGCGTAAAATATTTTACTTATAATAAAGCTGATAATTATTACTTTCGCTCTTGGTCTCATGTTAGGATTGGACAATTATTTGAACAAATTTCTTGTCTATTTTTTAACAAAACAATAATCCTCAGAATAATTGCATCGTACTATAATTAAAGTTTGATTAAATAATTTAAAAACGTATAATTATAGCTATTACACTAAACAAATTATAAATCTTTAAACAAAATAAACTACTATTTTTATATTTAGATATTTGTTGACAAAAAAGTGTTTAAATAAAAAATATACAAAAATAGTAGGAAAGGGATAAATATTTTTTAATGAATTAATGAATAAAAATAACAAACCTTGAACAAAGGAGGTGACAACTGTTCCATGACGTCACGTTGCAATTATTAGAACAAACGAAAGTTTTCGTCCTTTGATTTAATATTAGGTAAACAAGTTATGAACTTTTTTTAAAATTCAACAATACAACAATATCATTTGTATAATTTTAAATTGTTTGTAATTATATATCACGCGAAAAATTAACAGTGGGAACAATCCTCTCAAAATATTATATTTTCATATAATAATTAATTTTTTTATTATATCAACTCTCTTTAAAAATTAATCATAAAGTGGAATAAATATTCTTCCAAGTCGATAACTTTCTCCCAAATTAGCTAACGTTTCCAAAAAGAAGCAGGGTACTTCGATAACCAATGTGACAATTTTTTATCTATCTCAATTCGTCGTAAACAAAGCCATCGTGATTTTGCAGCCCTACAAAATAATCTAAGCTGTCACATGAATAGATGAATTTTGTATGCAGTAAAAATAATAGCGATATGACTATTAAAGTTGTTGATGCTTCATTTAAGAACCTAATTTGGGTCTAATCAATGATCAATTCGAAAATATATAAAAATAAATGTTATTCCAAGTACCCCCCACTGTGAACAGATGCGTATTAAAAAGGGATTGTGCCGTGGCGGGACGTGGCGGGCGGAAAAAAGATCTGGATCTAATTCAATTACGACTAGCTTTTACACTTACCTTCCAGCTGCACACATGCCCACTTTTCATTACTAAATCCCAGCTTGTTATTGGCTGCTTAGCTCAAGATATTATCGTAGTATATTTCTTTCTATTTTGATTTCACTTGAATTCTTATCAATTTATATTATTATGGTAGCCTTATAATAAGAAATAAATGTTTAATTAAGAGATATGGTTTTCTGAAAACCTTAAAACAGCTACATAGATTTATCCTGGATTTTTCAATTGTTGTTTTTAAATGTATAAATATGCAAAAGTAACTGATTTTTTATTTATAAATTCATGAAACGTTTTATAAAATATAATTAGTCACGTTAAATAATATTAGAAAAATAAATGCAGAAACATGGAAATTTTCTAGGCCTCTCGGATCTTCTGAGGAACAGGGACACCTGAGTTTATCAGTTTCGACTTCCGTAGCTTAAAAAGAACAATTTCACACTATTTTGCTGCTTTAAACATCCCTTCAATTTTATATAATGTTTTATAAGATAATGAAGAATTTTATTCACAATATCTTGTATATAAACCTTTTGTTAAAAATTTTGACAAGATGGTTTACCTTTAAAAATATGTTTATATCTCTATAAAATTCAAAGTGATATGTATATTTGCTTCAATAAATCATGGCATAATATTATTTTTTCAAGGTAACAATCGAAAATAAAAGCACCTACCTTTTGACTTTGAGTTATGGCTAATAACCTATATAATGTAATAAAAAATATTACTAAATACATTTCGTTGTTCCAATGAATTATGATAAATCAACAAGATTTCCTCTTGTACTATTCCTGAGGCACTTTGTGGTTTTTAATTCAAACCTAAATAATGGTCATCTTCTTTCATTCTTATATAATAAACTTTTTGAAAATCAGAGTTTATTTCCAAATGAAGATGAAACATAACAACAATATATATATTCTAATACGAATATCATACCATTGTCTAAAATCTTATCTTTCTGAATGACGTAGAAACCGCAGTATAAAAATTCTTCATTTATCGTGATAAAAATACAGAAGTAAACCAGACTTCAAAAGATATGCTTTAATTGTTTTTATATTCATAAAATACTATAATAGTTTCTAATCAAAATATAAGCAATCCAAAGGTTTCCCGTACATTGCGAAAAGCTCAATTCATTAATTTCTTTTATCGTTTATGGTCGCTTCAAACACAAAAAAACATTTTTTTTCTACCTTTTCTTTGACGTGGTGACTCATAAATTTGTTTTTCTGTATTATATACAGCACTTAAGAAGCAATGCTTTAATTCATATGATATTGCATAAAATGTATAATTCTTCGCATAACGATCTGGATTTAGCTCCTATATGTATCTTGGTATATATAAACGATAAAGATGTGTAAGGAAAATTGAGTATATATAAATTTTTTGAATGGAATATGCCTGGTTATAAAGAAGTTTGGTAGCTGGATTAAAAATGGACGGTCGCTTTATATACAGAGATTCAATGTTAAAGTGCTTATGTAAGCGATAATTCGTTTACCACATATTCCTTCCATAAATAACCCCAGATAGGTGAGATATTTGATATAAGATTTTTTTTATACAAGTTAGATGTATATGGTTTAACACAGCAAAAACGTTGCTCGCTTTTTTGTATCAGCCCTCCCATATATCATTATTATTTACATGTCAAATTAATTAGGTGAAAAAATGTTTAAAATAAAAATCTTTTCTTAACCTCCCCAATTTTCATTAAAAAATATATTTGAACAAATATAAAAAAAATTTTAATTTGATCAGTCCAAGAACAAAAACTAGGGCGAAAACGATTCCAAATTTTGGTAATTCTCGATACTTCTCAAAATTATCTATAATCGAAGCTGAAACTAAGGAGATTTTAGTGTAATAAGAAGTTATGAATAATTTAATAATCATCCAAAATATTTCATAAAATGCCAATATTTCCCCAATTCCGATAGAACAAGGTAGGGAAGTAGAGATTCTAAGCTGTATCCATTATTTTTTCCCGTTTACTTAGAGAAAAACTTGATTTAAACACTTAGAAAAAGAGTAAATACGAAATATTAATGACGTCATTACATATGCATTATTTTTCACATATTTCATTTTGCATCACCACAAACAAAAAAAAATTTAAAAAATGCCACCCAAATTCATAAGTATTAAAAATTTAATAATATTAAAAGTTAAAACTTAACAAAATGACTAAAAAATGGTTTAAACAGATAATTATTAGGGCAAATAATTTATTTTTTCATATTAGACTAAAAAATAATTATTAATATATGTTTCTAAATGCAGAATTTGTTGAGGAGAATTTATATTGTCGTAACTTTTCGTTAAGATGATTTAATTTAACCACCTGCTGCGTGGATTTATTAAGCCTAAGATTTAGTTTTAAATGAACTATTATAAATATAGGTTCTATCCTCAGGTCGGGCATCATGATAAGATTAATGCATATTTTAGAACCTGGGGGTCCCTAAGAGGCCTCGACATTATAATATTTTGTAAAATAAGTACAACATCAAAATTAAAAAAGACATGCTTATACCACTTTTATCGGTATTGGTCTGTATTGAAAATGTCAGTATTCATGCTTTTGTTTCAAAATAAAGTAAAAATAAGGCCGGCTTGATTAACGAAATATAATAATTTACAAATGGCAGATTGAGGGACTGATGGTAGTTAATACTTTCACCTAACGTTTGGATTAAGGTCACTTGATTTATAGATCTTAAAACTGATTCAAAATGTTAATAATTGAAGATTTTTATGAATTTGAATAAGAAAAATGCATTCTCTGAAATTTCTTTTGATACCAGATTCGATGGAAATTCATTATAACTTTTTTCTAGTACATGAGCCAATCGAACCTTAGAATAGCATTGACGTTCATATGCCTTTAAATGGGGTTTGTGTTAAGCGCAGTATGTATTTCTATATTTTTTGTTATCTTTACATAAATTTATTTTGTTAATGGTAACTACTATTATATTAAATATAAAGCTTCATATATATATTTTTTTAAACTCGTACCTTCAGTTGAAGGTATTAAATTTTCATCTGGATTCCCAGTTATGTTCCTGTATTTTTATGCATCGAATAAAAAAATTCATTCCGTAGTTTCTTTCATAATAATTTATTTAAAGTAATATAAATTAAGAATTAATAGATTATTTAATTTTAAATAAGTTGCAATTTCGACTCGGTCATTAAAATACCTTTATATAGCTAAATATACAACAAAAATTCCAGATTTAATGAACCAGCACCTAGTATAGAAAAAATATTTTGAATGAAAATACAATTTGAATATAAATATTGTAGAATCCTTAAAATTAAAAAAATTTTCTTTTTGTTCAGTATAATTATATATACTCAAGCATTTTTAAGATGTCTTTTGGTTGTATCAGTCAAAAACATTCAAAAGGTTAACAGTATTTTAATCCAAACGAAAATTAGATTTGTAGTTTTCCATTTAAAAAATATAAATTTTCAATCTAATATCCAAACTTAAATTTTATGAATAGAATGCTACGCAATTTTTTTTGCAAGATTTTGTCCTATTTAGGAAATATCTATGTTACTACCAAAAAAAAGAAAAAATTGAGCCAAAAATTTACGATTGATTAGGTATTTAATGAATATTATACAATTTCTTGAATACAAAAATAAAAAAAACAAAAAAAGATCCACTACATCTTATTTCAAAATGATTTAAATACGATATAAAAATTTTTAAATTATATTTGACAATATGTTTCTTCAAAGTTGATGTTGATACAAAACCACACAACCTCATCCAAAACTAAACCTATAAAGTGATTAACAAATGCTGACTGAATCTGCTGCCCAGTTTTAGTTTAGAAAATTTCTTGTAGATTATAATTTTCCTTATAACCTCGTTTAATCATTTTTTTAGCTTAAATTATCTTAAAAATCAATGTTTTTTGAGAGGACCAGGGCATTTGCTAACTACCTAACTGCCTTGCTTTATAATATTATACCTAAACCCGCACCAGAAGTCTAAAATCAAAAAAGTAATCTGAGTTTTACACTTTAATTTTAAAGATTTTTTTTAACTTTTAAATTTATTTGAAACAGATTATCATATGATTTTTTTTAACCAAAGAAAATTTATTAATTTAGTGGGAACGTCTGGAACCTTATTTTCGACCATAATAAAAATTATTAAAGTGATTATGTACTCGAAATTTCTATAAAATAATGTTTATTTTACCGGAAATATATGCTTAAATGTATTATAAAAAATTTTTTAATATTGAAAAATCTTACCTAATAGCTAAAATCCTATTATTCTTCGGACAAAAATTGTCCTTTCCCGTTGTTAATAGTATGAAGTTATTATTTATTCAAATCATGTAATGGGATTCTTTTATCCAAGATTATTTGTTAAAATTTTATATAAAAATTCCTTAAAAACAGGGCTTGCCAAGCTTAATATTTATTATATTCATTAAAGTGATAAATATTAAGTAATCTTTTGGTAACGTATATAAATCTCAAACCTGATTACCTACCGTTATTTAATTTCTGTAAAATAAATTCATAACATATGGAACTTTTCATTAGTGCATCAAATATTCCGGTGGTTTCTTGAAAATATTAATTTCCAAAACATATATCCGTGTACTAATATGAAAATGATAGTGAAAAATAAAATTTATAGACTGAGCTCAATATGCATACAAAAAATACTATAAAAATTCAGTTATAATTTATGTTTGATATAGCAAGGATTAATCTATAATGTAACACCTTTTCAGTTATGATAATGAGATTTAAATTAGTTTTAACAATTATTTAAAATTAATCGGCTAATAACATAAGGTATAGAAAAATAATCTCAGAAGTCGTAAAAATATAATAATACTGTAGATCCTATTGAATCATCCAATCATGGGGCTTAGAAAAATAGGCCGAATTTGGAAAGAAATATTCTTTAAAAAATATCCCTAATAAATTTATCTCAATTATTTTAAATTTGATTTATTCTATAAAAACTCAGCCCCTTCCTTCAAAATATTTTTGAATTATTAATTATTAGGTTTTCAAGTAGGACACTTTGTTAATAATATTAAACATTTTCAACAGCAAGATTGTTTCTTTGACTTCGTTCAAAATTAAAATAATGTATTATTTCTGCCCTTGTAGCGTTTAATAGAGTAATTTAATATTTCTTCAACTTATTTAACTGTACAGTTATTGCTCCTTATTTATCAGGCTGCGTATTATTTTTATACCTTTAATTGATTGAATAGAAGTAATAATCATTCTGAAATTGAGAGTTTAAACTGAAAATCCATTATGTTAGTATTTATATGGTATGTAATCATTAATAATTGACTAAATTTTTACTAAAGATGAACTTTACCCTATATTTAACCAAACAAAAATAATAAATTTTCCAAAATACATAGTTCAGAAGCTTAAAATGTTTAACCTGTTCATACTCCAGATATTCTTGAACTAATAAATGTTATGTAATTTTGAATGTGCCTACACCTTGAAAAAGCATTTATATAAAATATTTTTAAACAATTTCACGGTTAAATTAATGTGTTCTTAATTATGTTCGGAAAAAATTTAGGTACGTCATCTACTGGACAGTTATTAAAAAATTAATTGGATAAAAGAATTTAATGCAGTTCCAAGGGATCCTTGAGGTCATCAGAAACCCACGCTGGGAACTCTAATAAACAAGACGAATTAGACATAAGAAAAAATAGGGACTGTCGCGGCCTCTTAGGAAGCTTAGAGTCTCTATGATAGGAATCAAGCCCTGAGTAATGCCATACTGAGGAAAGAAGTTATATTTATAATAGTTCATTTAAAACTAAATCCTAGGCTTAACAAATCCACGCACCTGGCGGTTAAATTAAATAATCTATTTTTAAATAGCCTTAACGAAAGGTTACGACAGAGACATTCCAAAATAACTTGTTTCAGTTAATATAAGGGGATTCTCTCTGTCAGGTTATTACAAAATTAATCTGAGTTTTAATAAAAAATTCCTAAGAATTATGCGTTATTTGATTCTATGAATTAATAAGCAAAATACAATGACGCCAGAAATCTTTCAATATACTATTAGGAAAAAATAGTTGCATAACTCGTCAGATTAAATTAAAATATTAAAAAATAATCGAAAAACATAAAATTAAAATTAATAAATTTAAAAAAATATTCTAATCGTTTAGATCAGATGATAGTATGATTAATACAGCGTCTGTGCTCTTAAGCAACACATTATTCACTTAGTTGTCTATTTACTTAATTCTAATTACTTTATTTTACAATTAAAATGAATGATTTGTCAATCCATCAATGATAACGGATTTATCGTAAATTTATGGATTAAGGTTAGTCTTCTACTTATATTTTAGTGATTCCCAAGGTTGTAGATCTTCCATTTCTATAAATATGTAATACTTTTAACGTAAATTAATTTCTTTTATGATATTGATCATTTTTTTAATAACGAATATTGACAGTACCAGAAAGCTATAAATAATCAATTTACATGTACTTATAAGACCTCTGTTAATACCAGCTGGAAAACACACTCCATTATCGAGAAGGCAAATATTATTTAGAGTTAATCTGCAGCAATTATTTATAGTGAATAAGACACTTTTTAATTGGTAATGCACTAGATTTGTATTCTTTAAATTTTTTCTATAAATTGCTGTTCTTAAATACATGTATGTATATATAGTATAATATTCCAAGTAATTTATAATATAAAAAAATATTTTGAGATGTTTAGACAAAATTTCCGATAATAAACGTTATTTATTTTATAATATAAAAAAGGTTTTATAAAAAATTTATACCTCCTCACTTTTTTTAATGTACTTTCCTATCCAGGTATTGCGAAGCCTTATAAAATACCATGATTTATAAAAAAGATTTTATTTTAAAGTATTTATTATGAATAAATAATCGTATTGTTCAAATCAAAGCTTTGTAAGGTTTAATATTTATGCGGATAGAAATTGATCCCATAATATGTTGATAACTAAGATTTTAATCTTTTCATTACTCTCTCGTTTTTAGGTTTAAAAATGGTATAATATGATGTTAAATTCGTATGAATGCGCATTCATTGTATCTAAGCTTCTAAGACCTTTAGATCGACGCCGTTTCACAAATAATGCTATAATGCAAACCATTTTTTAACAATCGTTTAAGCATATTAAGTTAGCTTGAATTCTATTCTAGTACAATTCTAAATTTAATTTTTATATTAAATATTTCTTTTTTTTAAAGATAAATATTTTTAATTAAAATGTTTTGGTCGGTAACAAAAGATGTACAAGATATCCATTCAATAATTTCTGTTGCATAATTGTTGTGTCGCCGCAAGTCAACGGCCATTGGCGGGCGGAAAAGGAAAATAGGAAATTACTTTTTTTACTTTAATAGATTAAATTTAGAGTTATTTTAATTATGAATTATGTGAAGTTTCGAGGAACAAGATCTCTCTTTGCCTTGTCCACCTCGCAGGTGACATACCCACTGGGTTACGGTGCATGTATAAATGATTTAGCTTTCAACACTTCTTAAATATTGAAAATTTGTTAAACCGATGAAAATTATATGGCAATAATTAAAATTAACTCATTATCGATAATATTTTTTTAAGTGGATTTCTTTGATAAAACTATAGGTTGACATGGACGAAAACAGCACAATTTTTTTCCATAGTGTATTTTATGGGTGCGGCACTGTTTGGAAAAAATAAATCATACTCTTTCAAATTTAAAACCAAAACTTTTATTAAAGTTTTATTTAAATTAAATTCTATTAATAAAATATATGGTTGTAACAAACTATGAACATCAGAACAAAAATTAATGATCAAATTCGTTTGTTTGGAAGCAAACTTATAAGTGTATAAAATTTGAAAATCATAATATCTGATAGGGTTTCTATTTTTTATTTTATATTTCTTTCGCTTATTTTCATTTTTTAACACATTTAGGCATCATAAATCTATAAAAATTTACTAAGGTTATCTAGTGTTTTTCATTACCATTAAGTCCCTATAATCTCAGATTCATTCTCAAATATTTACTTTATCTTGAATCTGTTAAAATAGTTAATTATATTTGAAAATATTTTAACCTTGAAAAAAGTTAAAAAAATTATTTACTCTTAAATTTATAATATTTTCTAATTTATATAAAATTATTTTTGTTTAACGTCATACTCCAGGAAGGAAGTTATTATTGTTAAAATTTGTCTATATGAATATTATCTATTTTCTATGACAAAAAGTGATTATCCTTGAAGCTTTACACTCAGACAAATTAACCTTTATAACTTATAAGTGTTGTAAATTCTAAGATGTTGAAAGTATACTTATGAATTAATACCAGTTCATTTACCGGGTAGGAAGAAAATAACTTAACATACAATATATATATGTTCCATAGAAAGAAAGAGGAAGTAATAAAATAAAAATCGCAAGAATTCTTCGTATGATAAAAAGAGGAATTGTATGTTCATATTAGGTACTTAATAACATAGACCCTGTGCTATCGACAAAAGAGTTAGATATGGATACTATAAAGTATTTTATTGCTCTGTATATATATATTCATTTTTAAAATTGTGTTAAAAGTTATAACAATGTCAGATGAAAAAGTTAGATTTTTTTATTTTTTGGATATATTAGAAATTTATAATTAAAAATTGAACAAAAACTTGTCAAATCTTGATTAAAATTTGTCATCTTTTCCATTTTAAAAACGTGTATTCCAAAAATTGAATATGAATTAGCAAAAACGAGATCATTCACAGCTCACTCTGATGTTAACAGTGATTTGCGAGATATGAAAAATTATATTTCCAAAATATTTTTAGATTTTGGAAAAAAATATACTATCGTCATTTAGCCTGACTGTTCTGAGTAATTCATCTAGCCTGAAATATTTTGCTAGTCAAGACACCAAACAAGTCTAACTCAGTAGATTATTGACCCATGAAACTTAGTTAAGCAAGCCTAGCGTTATGATATGTTAGTGTAAAAATCTTCTAACCCTTATTGAATCAATTATAAATATATGAAGGCACAAATTTTCTCAAATAATATTACAATATTTTGTATATTATTAGCATAAGAATTAAAACAGACTAAGTCGTTCCATTCTTATTTTTTAAAAATATATGGCTTGCTTAATAATAACAGCTCAATGTGGCAAAATACATCATGATAATATATAATTTACAAAAAAGTCTAGTTTTTAATTTTTCAAGCTAAAACTAAAATTACGTACAATTTAAACAGTAAATTTGGAAAACTGAAGTTTTAATAATCAGAAAGTTATTTCATAAAAGCTCTTTTTGTAGCCTTTTATATTCACAATTAGTTTTTAAATTCATTTTCCGTAATGAAGTAATATAAAACATCTGGATAATCTGTATTAAGACTATTTTTTGAAAGAAGTATGAACATCTAGCAATTAAGCTCATTTTTTAATAATAATTTTACTTTGATAATCAATAATTTATTGATTATTTTATCCTCTATGTAGGTTTGATTTTCTGCACTTGTTAATATTACCAATAAAGTTTAAATAAGCTAACAAAACTCGACTATTTGTTAAAAGTTAGGTATGATATTTGAAAAATAATTTAATAGATTAAAAAATATGCCAATTTTTAGCTATTTCATTATTACTTTCTCTTATTTGTCATAACAAAGGTTTATCAAAAATACCAAGTGAACAAGACATTTTCAGCTCACATGATACGTTAATTATTGGAATAATTCTAGAAATAGTGTGTTAATCATCCAAATGTTAAGTATAAAATTTGATTCAAATTTACAGCATATATTTCTAAGACTATAATTCACAATTGAAGGAACAGAGCATAACAAAATAAAATTTAATACTGAAAATACCTGTTATGATACCCACTATCTAAATAGCTTTCGAGATGCATTAAATCTTAAATAAGATTTTGCTGCATAAAGATCCCGACATGATATTGAAATGCTGTTTAATATACTGAGATATGCAACTGGGTCAAAGGTACGTGCAATTTAATTAAAATGTGTTCTCTTCTAGCTTTTAAAAATAATATTTATAACTTACAAGTGTCAATTCATAATCCCATGATTTGGATTAGAGTAAATTCAATTATTTTTAAAATGTCTATGATTATATCAATCCGCTATATGATTCTTAAAAAATATCATCTGCCCGATCAATAAATGCCCACATCTGAAATATGGATATTTTGAAAAGGTCGTTACCATTTCCGTTAAAATATTTAAAAGTATTAGGAAGCAGAATTCTGTCAATACTTTAACACAAATATTACAAATTGCATAAATTCATAGACTTAGAAATGCAATTAAAAAAAAATTGTTTGCAAAAAAATATGGGGTTGCTCTTTTAAAAACTATTATTAGTTCAAAAATACATGCAGTCCTGTCAGGTTTTTTAATGTTTTTCTGCGTGGTTAGTTGCCCTTAGGCCATTGTGAGCAGAGAATACCATATTCATATTTATGAAATTTACTTAAAACGTAATCACTGGTAAGAATTCGGAATTTCTTCAACCAAATATTCAACATCCATTCTCACGTCAATAAATATTAATGGGCAAGAAGCTTTAGATAACAATTCAAATTTATGCTGGCGATAATAAACAAAATTTTCAGATAATTTTTCTTTTAACATTCCGTAATTAAATTTTTATAATTAGATTATAATGTTTATTGCGAAAAATTTTTTCCCTGTCAAATACCGTTTCCTCGGATTCAAAGATTTAACGCAAAGCTGGAAAAATCTATTTTACAATTAATTTAACTGTAAAAAGTGGATTCTACCTCATGATTAAAATTAAATCGAAATATTTAATTCTGAGTCATCTTACAAGTATCAACTCAAATTAGTTCAAGTCGATAAAATAAAAATTACATTTATTTTTATGTATTGTTTTTAATTAAATATCATAGCATTACTAAAAGGTTCTGAATAAAAAAAGTTTTATAATAAAATTTCTCTAACTACTACAACAACTATTAGTCGATCTTGCCTAAAAAGTTTTATCAAATCATCGCAATATACACAGTTTTATAAAAAGCTTTGGATTGCATGCTAAGTTCTTCAGATCTGGCAACCAAATCATCCAGCTTCTCCCCCCTGGCTAGTAACTGTTCCAAGGCACCAAACTAAAACAGAATAAATATCGAAACTCCACAATCAGTACAACAATTTCCTTTGTTTCATCAAGCTCAGCCTGTATTTTAAGCAATTTGTCAGCCTCAAGTGGATCCTAGTAGCAGTTTTTAATTGAAAACTTAGAATGAAAGATTATTCAAATTTAAAATTTTTATTTATAATAATCATCACCAACAGAGTATAACTTTTAAAATTCGAGAATTTTGCAAACTGTAATAATTTTCATTGAAAAATATATATATATATCTGAATCTATTTCATCAATATGAAATATAATTGTATTAGCTATCAGTGAAACCCAAAATCATTCAATTTAAAATTTATTAAATACTACTTACTATTAACTTCTTGGAGTTATTTATAAAAAAATTATAAATCTTTTTGTGATTTGGTGCATGTTTTTATCTTTATTGCAAAAAAGCTGGTACTTCTTTATCGGTCCACAGAATGTTCGTCTTGGATTGATCGAATATTTAAAGCCTTTCATTTATCGCCATAAAAGAATAATTTCGGTCTTGAAGTGTTTTATATACTGTAGAGAGATTAAGGTTTATTAAATATTCAAGATGACCCAGTTATAATTATTTGATATCATAACTATTTACTTACATGTTTAATATAAGAGGCGCAAAATTAAATATAAAAAAATAATCAAAATCAAAATTGTCAATAAATTTAATAATAAAAATATTAAATAGTTCAACATAATATCTTTTCTCTAACCCTGTATTTATAATTTTTTTTTCTATTTTTATAAAATTTCAATTCATTTTTTGCAAACAAGCAATATGAACACCGTAATGAATTTTGCATTAACACCTTTAGTTCCTTTTAAATTTATTCTACAAAATTACCAGGTGTTATACCAAATATTTTTAAAAATGTTATAAATACATTACAAGAAGCATATAGGGTTTAATTTTGAAGGTTGAGAGAAAAGTGATCATGAAATCCATTTGAGTATAAAACATAAATTGTATTAAAATAGTCATATTAACAAAGAGTGGGAGGAAATTAATTGTTTTACAGCGGATTTCATGCTCCAATCAATTGTAGGGTAAATAAACGCCTAAACCTATAAATCTTGGAAAGAATAAATAAAAATAGGATTGTTAGTTCAAAAATTCAAAATCCTGTTTTAAACTAACCAAATTAAGCACTCTTTTATCAATATGAATAATACACTCAAGTATTCCTACATTATTATATTTGTGGACAAATCCAGAACCAGTCTTTTTGTATATCATAAAAAATCATAAATATGCTTTAAATTTGAAAAATAGAACAAAAAACTGTATAAACGTACTTATATATTAAATATGATACGTTATACATTAAAATTAAGCTTTAAAAAACATTACATGTATCATCAATCGTCAAATTTCAATAAATTTAAGAACTGGTAGATCTTATTGTAAAAATGAAAATTGAACTATCACAATAACTATTTAACAAAATCAGTTACAAACTTATAGAACCTATTTATTACCTTTTTAGATTAATCATAAATGATTTTGTGATACTTAGAGCCTGCTTTATTTTTGCTCCGGGGTTAAAAAGTTTCCGAGCACGATACTGCTAAAATGACAGAGCCATTGACCCAACTACAGCAACAACCAAATCATATAACTTTGAACCGACGGGATCATATATAATAATACTCCTGATGGCTTTATCTATTGTCCAAACTTTCATTAAATACTTAATTATTGATTCCTCTAGGGTTCATGTTATTATTAGGTTCATATTAATGTTTATACCAAAAGAAGAAACTTGTAACAGCCCTTTTGTTAGTTGAATAATTCTTAGTTTTGACGACAGAACAGCAATGTTTTTAGATTTACTCCTAAACACATGCCTGGCCATTTCTTCTTTTTGAGATATACGAGAAGCCAATAATAAAAAAAATTACCACTTATTTTTATGGGCAACTTTTTAGAAGATGCACATCCAAAATATTTGTCGATTTTTTTATGTTAAAACTAAAAAAATAAATTATAGAATAATTATAATTTCTAAATAAAAAATCGGACCATTTTAGAGTTGCATGGTATAGACTAAATAAAGCATTATCAAGAACTACCGGTGAAATATAGTCTAGTTCGGGTACTTTTAAATGTATATTCATATTAAAATAAAATTTGACACAAAAAAACACTGTATTTAGAAAAATGCAAATAAATCAAATCAAATTATTTAGTTAAGCTTATTATAGCACTTTGGAAACTTTTCCAATAGATAAAATAAAGATCAATAAAAACATTTCATTATCATTGATAATTTCTGGTATATATATACATAAATTGAGTAGCATGCAAAATATAAAATACAAGAAAAATAGAAACCACTTATACTTATACCATAATACAACAAATATTTATGAAAAAATGATAGATTACTACATCAAACAAATTTTTAGTAAAATGATTTTCAATCGTTGTTGAAAGTTATTTTTAATATAAAATATATATTATCTGCCGTTTTTTAATAGAAATATGGCTAGTCACAAAATTGAAACGTGCATAAAGACTTTGAAGGGAAAAGTTGATTAATAATATATAATTCTTTTTTTAAATATATTATGGAATTGAGACTCAAATATAAATCTAGATAAAATATCGTAAAATAGACAGAGTCTATTGATATATAAATTTAAATTAAACGATTTGTTATTGAAAGTTTTTTTTACATTTCTTGATGGAAATATTTCTGCTATAATTTGGGAATATCTCCTAAGAAACGAGTTAACTCGTATGTTACAAAATAGAGTAGATTTGATAAAAAAGCATTTTAACGTAGAAAAAAGGAATACAAGCTGAGCAGATAATTTTAGTTTAGTACTTTCTATCAAGAGAACGAAGGCCAAGAAACTGGTAGCGTTGCCCTAGCACAAGGGTAGGTAATGGGGGTC
>LDMZ01024261.1:0-17233 GCA_001455285.1 Sphaeromyxa zaharoni | reverse complement strand
AAACAACACAACTGAATTCAAAGGATTATGAAACGGGTGACAAATAGGACAGAGAGTTGTCCTAACCCTAAACAGATAAAAATTTGACTAGGATATTAAATCTCTTAGTCATTAAATTTATCGCTAAAAACTTCATTTTTTGAAGCAATTTATCATGTGCTACTCATTTAACCTACTAAAAACTACTAAGTTTTGCTCTTCCTCATTAATGATGCTACACCTAACTTAAATTTCCTTGAAATATCTTATAATTGTAAAGAAAAATATTACAAAGATTTAATAGGAGATCCTATGACATAGAACGGATTCGAAACCACGTTGAGATATAAATTATGAACTTGTCTAAACGCCTATTATGAGAATAAAGAAAGTTATTCAAAACTACCTCTCTTACTTCCGACTCTCTCGGTTCATTTTGCTTGGTGTATATCAGGATGAATTTAACTTTAATAAATGTCACATATCCATAGCTATAGAAAGCTTTTAAATGAATATGTGGATACTACACTTTATGGCTGATAGTAGGATACAAAGGTCCCAAATACATATCTACTAATTCTGTTTGTTTAAACACTAATAACAAATGATCACAGCAAGTTCCTTAATACACTTCTCGTGAATAATATCAAGAGATGAAAAGGCGATGAACTGAAGATTGACCGACTTGCCCTCATCTGATGTGTGAATAAATAAGGGATTATCCTAAAATATGATTAAAGGACAAAAAAGGAAACATATTTATCAATCACAACCAAACAACTAGCCATTGACTCTACCAAGACTTGCCAAACGATAAACGTTTCAATTCGTGATTCGGCGTACTTGTACACCTTTACGGTTGGCTCAAGATTTTTCCTTAAAAATTCATTTAAAAATTGATTTTAAGGTTATAAACTGCTCGATGTTTAGAAATACTAGATATTTTATTTGAATGCGTTCCTAGGATTTATTCTGCTACTGAAGTCTTTTTTTAGAAACAAAGTCTCTTTCGAAGGTTTTCTGCATTGTGATTAGTTGTGAACAGTGAATGAAGTTGTTGCCTTTAGTGTTATTATGCTCTTCTAAAAAATATACTTTTGCCATAATTGTAATTAAAAAGCAAGTTTGGGTAATACCAGTATAAGCTGAAAAATTCCTATAGTTTGCATGGATTGATATCGCTACAACATGCCTATTTCTGGAGTACTGTATACACTTATATGAAAATCGATTTTACATTCCTATTCAAGACACTATTTTTGGATTAATATGATAGCACTCGTATATCAATGAAAGATTCTGACTAATAATCAAAGGCTTAGTCAATAGCATGTTCCATTATAATATATGAATTTTGAGCTAATTATACCTACTATAAAGGAAACTAAGCTAAATACTTAATTCTTTGAGGTGACATCGAGGTGTAATGATTTTTGGTTGAAGGATTATGATATACACGTTTGTTCAGGTTAAATTTTTTATATATAAGTTGTGAGGTAGCCCGTGTAAACATAAGCATTGTGTAGATCTACCCCCTAATTGTAATTACAAAATTTGTTTCTGGGAGCTACCTTAATACATTATTAATACGGTAAAACTTTGTTAGAATTCAACACCAATTCTGAGCCATTGAAAGTAATTAATTTCATAAAAAACAGATACCTAAAAATTAATTTGTAAGTCACTAGGGTCTTGTGACTTGAAAACATTTAGTCTGAATGATTTGTAAGGTGCCATCCTTGATGATCCTCCGTTATCTGATGGGTAGCAAACAGCAATCTTATATTGTGGTTTAGCGGTGCAGGGTTTCTAATGTCTGGTTTGTAATATTTTGTTCATAAAAAGATTGTGGTATTTTCCCAGGACTTTCGGGAGAATTAACCATAATAGTTATATAGACTCCATCGTTCAGCCCGTGTAACGAAAAAATATGATTATGGATATTCCATAATGAATTAAAAACTATTTAAATTAATCTGTTTAATTCCAAGAGGTGTTCCTTCAGGCGGTTTTACGAAACAACATTCCGGCATATATTTATCTGGCGAAATTCTACAATAATTTACGACAATATATATATAATAAAAGTGTATTGGATAGTCAACAATTATATGTATATATGTAATTAATGCAGAAAAGTGGTTATTTATTTTATGATAAACCCATGCGCATCTTAGTTTGCTTCATTTTCCCTATTTTTAAATCCTTACATCTGACCGAAGATATTACTTGATAATCTGGCGATGTTTACTACTGAATAATTATTGTTGGTAATGATAAATTCACCAGAATATAATTCGAATCGGGGTATATCGAAGAGGAAAAAAGGAGCTTAATAATGTTAATTAGATTTTTCAATTATGGATTGATGCATAAAAAAGATGTCCCTTATTGAAGGCATAGTGGTCAAGACAAAGAGAAACAAAAATTTAATAGCCGTACCATTACATAAGCTTTACAATATGGCTTTCTTGAGATATATCCCCATGGTTACCTTACCCTTTTTCACATTTGTAATAGACTAAACATAAAAACGTGTCATCGACATTCTACGAGTCCACATCTAAGTAAGTATCTATTGCACATTAAATCTTAAAATTCACAAAGATCCCTTGAATTCATGCGTGACTAAATTTTTTATCGAAATTAGTTTTTTCGTTTAACCCCTAATAATTTGAATAGAATGATCACACACAAATATTAAACTCATCTTACATTGTAATGATTACAAAGACATACATACATTAATATTTTATGTATTATTTGACTGTAATTAGCAGGGGCTTGTAAATTCTTGATTATAGAAAAAAAAACAATTTCCTAGGCCTGCATTGTGTTTTCCGTTCTAAGTAATCTTTTTAAGATTCTCTGTTAGCATATTTTCTTCAGTTTGCCTATTTCCGCCACATACAGTCTGTTTTATCGTGAAATTTCATATTTCAGAACATTCCATCTTCCTTCTATGATATTATTACCTGTTTTGGCACAGAAAAATGTTCATATATACCGTATATACTCGCGTATAAGCCGATCCTCTAAAACTGCTTAAAATGGGAAGTTTATTCAAAAACCCGTATATAAGCTGACATTCAACTCATCTAATTTGACTCCATATTCTTGGTTCATAGAAATTTGTTACTGTAAAGATGTAAATGCTTACCTTTGTTTTGCTCTATTTACCGTATATACTCGCTTTAAGCCGACCTCCTGATTTCAGCATTGTATTTTGTAGTTTTAAACTCGGCTTATATGAAGTATATACGGTAATATAAAATTGAAAACTATCCACCGTACCCCATTATTGAGTTATGCTAACTACATACATCTTTTAGTAGGTATCAACTTTACAGAATGTTTCACGATCCTATGTGTATTTTAATTAAACTGTTAAGGCATAAATTGAAGCAATCTGGATAAGTACTTGAACCTGGTTTGTATGTAAAATTAATGTTTGCTCGGTTTGATCAGCTACCCCTGATAAGAATCTTCGATTTATAGAGCCTGGCCAGCTATAACTAGTTTTCCCTGGTAGCATTAACCATTAGTCTAATGTTGTATTTAAAGTTTTCTTTCACTTCTTAATCTTTTAAATAGATTATTCTCTCTGTCAATAATAATTCTTCAAAGCCTAAGCTGCCTTTTGGTGATATTAAATGCAGTAATTTTTTTTAAATTTGCTTAGAAGGTTTTGCCTAACAACATTGAATATTTTATTATCTGACTGTCCTCTCCGAACAATCATAAATCAATCAAATTAATAATTTCGTTTCTTTGGTAGATAACAGCCATCTTTTTTCCCTCACAAATTTTCTTTTAATCCTTTCTGGTGTAGCATAATCTTTTATCAGCATTATTTTAATATTATTGCAGGCAATATAGTATATTCAGACTAATAAACTTCCTTTAAAATGAAAAATTCAATATAGCGTGATTGTACCCCAAAAATACTGCAAGAGCTGTTGGAAATCGAAGATTATTTTTCGAAGCACAGTTTTATTATGATATATCATTTATAAATTTCATAAAGTATATCAAAGGTTTAACAGTGTCACTGTTGTCAAATTGGGAAGGTTCTTCATTTTCGTCTTCATTCATCCTTTTTCAAATTTATTATTTTAATCGCAAAAGTCTTAAGTGTTTATATAAGTAATTGTCATAAGTGAAACAGTAAGCATATATGTAACGGATTTAAATGAAAATATATCTCGTAGCTCAATCACCCTAGAACCGCGGAGAGCATCACCCATTATAAAGACACTTAATAAATTAAAACTGATCTCACTTAATGATTTATAATACCTTTGGAAATATTACAAACACTCGCTGATTTTCCTGGATATTATTGTATATAATTTTTTTTCGAGTACGCTACGTTTATGACATAATATACTATTCTATTGAACTGAGTTTTATTCGAGTGTTAAGCTTAAAAATTTTATGATTTGATTACACCACTATTTTTTGGATTCATTGGAATAACATTCTTGTTCTTTCCCTAGGTGGTTAAACCGTTTTTACTGTTAGAAAATACCAAAAACTCTCAGCTGTATGGTTTAATAATGGAAATGTCGTTGATCGAAATCTCTAATATAACTGATAAAGTGATTAATTCCTGTAAACTCATCTCGGGAAATACTTTTTTAACGGATTTAGTATTACTAATTTATTCAAAGTTGTTTTGCTCAACCTATACAAAAATTTAATACATGATGTAATATAAGAACATTTTGATAATTCGTAGATAGTCCAGGGATCGCATTCCTACGCTAAGCGCGCTAAAGTTTGTTATTTTACACGTAATAACAGCTATTTTTTATTAAATTTCTGGATAAATCCTTTTTTCAATTTTTTTTGCAATTTCCAGGCTCTAATATCAAGACTTTTACTTAGGATGTGAATTTTTTATTTTTGTGATTTGAACAAACGACAATAGAAATACAGAGACTGAAATGATGACTTTTGAGAATAGGTCTATTAAACGTATAAAAGTAAATATTTGGCCATTTCTAGCATAATTTGTTCTATAAAGTTAGGATTTTCTTCTATTGTTTTCATATTAAAATAACTTCTAGAATCATCGTAGCTTGAGAAAGAAGTTTTGATTGCGATAGTATTGCTTTAGATTCACCTTTTTTTATTAGAGAAATATTAGGATATTTTTCTGAGTTGAATTAGTGCCTTAAAATTTAATTGACCATTCTGAATAAAATTTTAAGTATTTTGACGGTAGCATTCTAGAAAAAATGTTTATATTTACAGCCATTCCACCGTTTAGGCTTGAAATTATCAAAATTTCGGCTGGAAATATTGGAATAATTTTCCTACACTTTCATATAAGAGGGTTTATTTCTTAATGTTTTTAATTGGTTAACAGATTTTTTCCTATGGCAAAATTGTTAATAAGTGTGTGTTACCAATAATTATTTAAATATAACTACAGTCTACACCAGTTTTCTATAAATGAACAGCTTTTTATTTAAACAGCATCTTTAAATACATCTTAAAATAAAATTTTCTGATAGAACACGTAAAAGCTTAGCAAAAATTTATTGTTTTTATTTTTGATAACAATTTATTTTTTATTAAACCATTAATTTCATATTGTAAAAACAATATAAACAGGATTCAAACAAAAATTTGATGGATCATGTGTTATAACAAACAAATACTAAATTCAAGCCAAAGAAACTAATCTATACCATAATAAAAATTTTATTAGTGATAATCTTCACTAATGTCATGATTTCATCTCTATATTAGATCAAGATACTCTGATAGTCACTGTTAATACTGGAGCTTACGATCATTTATACGTGTAAAATAATATTATAAAGGTTGGACAGCACCATCCTGCTTAACCATATTTTAATATACTACTACTACGCAAAAACTAATACAACGCTTAAATGCGGCGGTTGTTACTTAATTACCGCTACAAAAGATATTATATATCATTTAGTATCGTTACTATTCTGGCTTTATTTTTTTCTTATTTAAACACAGTCATTAAAAATGATTTTATGTCAAGAAGTAATTCGAAGGTAGTTTCAAGTGATGGTATTGCAAGTTTCTCAATCAATTTAATAAATCATTAGTTTTTTATTCTTCAATATCTAATATATTATTTTTTTAAATATATCGTTTAAATTGATTACTACTGATGGATGGGGATGAAAGTACAAAAAATCATATGGGTATGGTTTCACTACATAATGACAATGGTGTTAGAATCAACAAATAAACATCACAAGGGTATATTTATTATCTATAGGTAGTATTATTTCAGAATTTTTACAGAAGCTGCATTTAAATTTAAATATTTTCATTATTATGTATTACTGTTTCTAGTGAAAATGTTAATCACATTAATTCATAAATTCATCATTTTATTTCTTCTTTTAATTGAAGTAATTCAATTCTGATTTATTTTTAAATTTTAACGATATAAATTGAAATTTAATTTTTTAAAAGGCCTTTCCAATTCCTTCTTTTAAAGTCTGATCATGTAGCATTGGATCAAAAATTTAAATATTGAAGCCACTTATATACATATATAGTTTGTAAATTGATATCTGGTCTGATCACAATATCTAGTAGCATTAGAGAATTTTCCTTCAATCAGATTTTCCATATTTTTTTGAATATCTTGTATTAACTTTAATGAGTGTTTTTGAACATTAACCAAAGGTTCTGTAATGCTCCTCTTTTCGAAATATTGGAAAATATTTTTCCCGGTTGATTCAAATATGCTAATGGTTTGTCAGGCTTCACTTTTATTTAATTATTAAATCGTACATATTCTTGCTCAAGTGACTTCTTTTTTATTTGATACTTTGTTTATCAAAAATTTAAAATTTATTATAACAATTTTTTTAGGCGAACAAAAAAATCATTAGAAGTGAATTTAATAACGTTGAGTTTGAGTCAATTTAACGTTAAACGTCACAAAAATTATAACAAAACCAGGTATCTCGAATCAATATGCACGTAGAGATTTTGCTTCGTTTAATAATAGAAATTGTGGTTCCAAGTTTCATTAAAAATATCCTGAAACGTTGTGAGCCCATTACTTCTCTAGACCTGAAACAAACATTTTTTGAAATAACAGTATTTAAAATGTCATCAAAATTAATTCTTGGTTTAGTAGAGAATGGATCGTAGGGATGATGTAATAAATCTTAATCCAAATTTTTTTTATCACTGGAAACTAATATCAAAAATATTAGCTTAAATTTTTTCACGTAGCTATGTACCTCTTAAAACTTTAAGGGTTCTCCGTTTCTAATCAATATTGCTTTTTATTTTTTTTTCTTTTAAGACTTTTGTGTCTGAATATGAACTATATTTACATAAATTAGATATTTTTTAAAGCAAAGTTCATCTTATGAAATTTAAGGTATCGGTACCATCATAAATTCACTACCTATTCAAACACGTTATTCATTCTAATGAATTTTTGTGCTTTTACTGCTTTATCCTACCTTCAAGCTTCTCACAAAACCTTTAAAAAAGTCTTTGTTGTTACAATTCTGAATTTTTACAATCAAGAACTAAAAATTTCTTCTTCCCAGGTATTAATTTGAAATATTAAACTAATAGTCCGTACAAAACTTGTATCTTGTCTAACGTCAGTACGTTTTAAACTTTCTAAACTCTCTCAACTTGTAAAGTCATTTAAAGTTTTTATTCTAATATAATATCGGAATGTATCATAAAATATAAATTTATATCTAAAACTATGGAATACATTTTTGCACCTTTTCTATAACTGCGCCACCATTGCCATTTGACAATACTATAATAGAAATATAAATATATGAACTGTAACGCATATAGTATTACGTATTAGTTTTTGATGTACGCATCGATCAACCAAATTTTAAAAACTACCACTTCAATTCACTACTTGATTTTGTTTGCATTGACCGATAGTAGATAATATTAAGGCTTCAATTTTTTTCTTAATTTACATATGGCTAATTTAGAGCCGAGTTCGTTTCTTGATAAAAAATATAAAATTAGAATTAAGGGTCTACATCAAGAAGTTGCTAGCTATAATCAAGATATTTATTTTTGGTGCATTGTAGCACCGGTGGATTGCCAATGGGTTATCGCAGTATGTTAGATTTTTAAGCGCTTTGGTCTTGTTTAAGATCAAGGGTTTTAATAGTTTTATATTGACTAATTAAGTCATTCTTAAACATCTATCAAGTTCTAGTTTGTGTCCTCTTAGATCCGAATCTTGTATCATATATGCGATAATATTACAAACGATTTTATTTTAATATTAAATATCATCAAAATGATTAAAGAGATGCCATGCCCACCTTGAAGGTGAAAGCGGGCTTTCAGAGGAAAGAAAAATGAACCACGCTAATTTGGAGATCAGTTGTTTTTTTCTTACACTAAATAATTTTTACTATATGAGATACCAAAATAGATAAGCGGACACAATGGAGGGAGGTCGTCGGAAACCGATTGAGGATCAAAATTTCTCAATTTTTGCCTTCCATGTCAAGTATTGAAGACTGCCTCGAATGTGCGGCAGGAGAAATAATAAATAAATTGTTTTGTTAGGGTGTAGTCATCCATAAATGAAAAATTTTAAATATATATAAATATATGATGAAGCAAACTATTAAATAAGACTTGTATGTCACACACCGCACACGAGGTTGCAGTGCGGTCATTTATATTTATCGATTTGTTTCGGACGACATTGTTCGTTGATGATCGTATTCTAACATGGTTCAACAGACAAAAAGTGTGAATGTTAGAAAACGACATTAACGTAGTTCCTGTGACAATCATATATTATCATAGAATTATAAAAATAAATTATTCACTTACATAAGCAGCACATATTAAAAGGTTTAGTTTATTTAAATATTTTGTAATAATATCATCATGAGTCATAATACACCTTAACTTCACCAATTCAATTTTTGTTAAAAAAACATTTTTAAAAATACATGTTCCTACGTTGCGCTAGATTGAAAAAGTGTTTTAAAGTTGAGATAAAAATTATGAACCCCAGAAATATTGTCAAAAAAGCACACAAACAAATAAAACTGAAAAATTAAAACTCATAATTTATTGCCAATAATATATCTCCTCTAGGCACTGACGAAACTGAAGGTGACTTGAAGTTAATACATAGAATTTAAAATGGTAAATAATTTTGTCGATTTCATTAATATTTAATGATAGACTAAATTACAATTTTATTTTAAAATAGTAGAATCGTTCTCTAGGCAAGTCTTAGTGCATTCAAAATCTATTTATAATGCTTCTTTACATTTTCATATTTACTACATCTCTGAAAGTTAATGATTGGTAGTGGAAGTTTTTTTATTGAAGCAAAAAATAAATGAAAGTTGAGATAAAAGGTTTGGGATAATATACTTCTTTTTAAGACTCTTTACAATTTACACTGATATAAATTACTCATACTATGTAAAAATTATTTGAATGTTTTGTTCCTTAACTAAAATATGAAGCAAAATATAGTGTTGAAGTAATCATAGTTTGAAAGAAGAAAAATTAAGAACAAAATTAGTAAAATAACAATGCAAGGAGGATTTTAATCTTTATTACCGATGAATGGACTTTTAGCAATACCGCATAATATTTAAAAGAAATAATTTATTTTTCACTAGAACTCATTGAAATATCTTCTATTACAGCAGTTTTTATTATTTTTTGAATTTATTACTAAAAAAATTGTAAAAGTATTTTAAATAACAGAATTTTCTTAGAGTATTTACAGCTAAAGGAAAAAGAAGTGAAAAAAATTCAAAATATATATGACTCAACGCTTCAGAACTTATCTAGATGCATTGATTGTGTTTCAAGATATCAATGCACTTGATTACACTTGAAATTCAAGTTTTTTAAAAAATAATTTAGACGCTATAATCAAAATTTTCCAAAATAGATGTTGATCAATTTTTCATAAAATACAAATGGTTAGAGGAATTTCAAAAAGATGAATTATGATTTACAAAATATATTTCAGTTTATTTTTAACCCTTCAGTAGTTATTTCAACATTAAAATTAAATTTATTTCGATGATTTGATATAAATTAACATTTTTTACAAATATAGATAAATATTGAAAATAGTTATTGATATATTTGAAGGGAACGATTAAATTCATTTTTTATACTTGTAAAAATGTTTAAAAAAGACAGGGAATGTAATAAAACTTCTCGGATGAATGGTCCCAGATTCCATAAAATTAAAATATTTTCTAGTTATAGAATATATATTAAGCTTAAATTACGTTAATATTAAATCACAGGCTCATTTATCATATTGATGATGTTTTATACCAAATTTTTAGTGGTAGAAATAAGTGACGAATTTATATACCACTTCAGTTTTAGATAAATTACCACTATTTGTATTTATTTAAATACAGCAAGTCTTAGGAGTGCAAATATTGCAGCGGAAAATAGGCCTAAAAATATTTTTTGAAAAAATAAACAATTAACCTGAAAGAGGAACTGTTACAAACCATGATATTGCAATACCAATTATTAGCTTAGGATTTACGTTTTTAAATCCATATCTTATCCATCCCAGAGCTATAACACTACCAATACTGCATTCGGTAGTACTTACAGGCATCCCGACCTTTGTCATAATTAAAACTGTGAGAACAGCACCAAATTCAATGCAGAAACCACTTAAAAATTAACAACAAAAATTTATTAAACCTTGGAGGATAAATTTTAGTTATTTTTTCTCCAATTGTTTTAAATATACGTTTACCCCACACAGCTAGACCAATACCAATACCTGAGCCACCGTAAAATAGTAGCCATATAGGTGGAGTAGTTTTTGCAGCGAGATGGCCGGTAGTATATGCAAGCCATATGGTCATTATTGGTGCAACAGAATTACTTACATCATTACCACCATGAGTAAATGATCCGTAGCAAGCCATTATTATATGGAGTATCTTGAATAAGTAATTTACTTGACTGACTTCACATTCTCCCCCTTTTGAATCATTATCATCTGCTACATTTTCAACAACATCAACATTTCCGTCTTCTCTTAGCTTAATTTCATTCTTCTATATATATTTTATTTTTTTTAATATATATTATTACAGCATCTACTACAGATAATTCTTCTGAGTTTACTTCTAATTCATTTTCTACCGTGCCCTGATTTGATTCAACTCCTTCACACTCATTAGCATTTGAAATAGTGGATAAAGTTGCTTTCTTTAGGGAAAATTTCTTTTTTAGGAAAGGAATATACAGGAAATAAATTAAAAGAGAAACAATTATGCTCAGCCCAAAACAAAGGATAAAAACTCCATAGAGTGGGATTTTATCAAATTTTAACACTAAACGTATTAATATATAAAAAATACTAAAACAAGGAGATCCTTCATAAAATATTGCAAATGTTGTAAGAAATGCCGTCAAAAAATAAAATAAAGGTAAAAAGATCAATCCATTCCTGAAAGGGTCCCGCTTAAGAGAATAAGATATGCATGGAATTTAATTACCCTTAGAAGGACCGAGTATTTTACAATATACCACAAAGTGATGGATATAACACCAGATGCAATTGGAGATAATACCCAAGATATAACAATTTCAATTACCTTTTTATAATGGATATTCTTACCATGCAATGCAACTATGCCATAGCCGACCGTACTTCCAACAATACTATGGGTAGTCGACACAGGGACTTTGAAGATGTTGGCGATGAGCATCCATATACTACTTGCTGCCAATGAAGACATACTTCCTATGATAAGTACCATTTCCGGGCAATCAAGTAATGTGGCTCCCGGTGGAGCTGTGACTGGACTCGTTGTTGTATATTGAAGTTTTTCAGAAGAGTTAAATACTGGCTTCATACAATTTGAATTTCCTTGATAGGCCACTATGATATCTTCGACACTTATTATGCCTTTTCTTATGGTATCTACAATAAATATTAAAGTATTTGTCTCCTACCGGATACTTTCAATCCTAGCAACATTGCTCCGGCCAGCTCTAGTATAGCAGCAACTATGATTATTTGAACGATGGTCAATACTTTAGATCCATACGCTGTTCCGAATGAATTTGCAACGTCATTTGCTCCAATACCAAAGCTCATTGTAAAAGAAAAAATAAAACCAAATACAACGAAAACGATTACATCAGTCTCATTGGAATAAAAGATTGCCATGATTATATTGAAATAAATTCTGCTCTATATCCTTCTTATTTATTGAGGAAAGATCGAGGAGTGAAGTATGATATGCGGCCTTTTATACCACCCAACGATACATGTTAAAATTGATCCTCTTTATTTACACGGGTTCTTACATTGAACTATAATAAGATTGAACATCATCAACAATCCGATTACTCTTAAGTACTTAAAAATTCATATTTAAACCTATTAATATATAGCATTACCAATGAACACTAAAAAACACCTAGAAAATGTAAGGATGATATCTTTTGAAATCTTATAACACTTATGAGTCTAGTACTCGTGATTTCCTTAACATCAAAATTTTTAAACACACAAAAATTATGAATAAGAAAAATTCTCAAGATTATTTTATGAATAAATTACTCATTGTACATTAAAATATAAACTGAGAATATTTTAGAAAGTTATGGCAACTATAATTCATTATCCCCTTTAAACAAATATCATTTAATGTAATACATAAATAACTCATTAAACCTCTTTAAGCAATGATGGAAATGAAAGTTAATATTCCTGCCATGTTTGTATAAGAAATTATCACAAAATTTAATAATAATTAACATTTTTTTTCAATATGATTAGTCGAATGATTAGTTCAAATTGAGTTATTTAGAATCCTTTTCTAGCAGGATGCATGTGTTTGTATGTATGTATTTACAGAATGTGTTTTATCAATAAACAGAACATTTAGTTTTTATTCTTTATTTAAGGCATAAAAAAAATCAAAGGTTATGGCGTGACAAATTACTATAACTTCCAATGGATATTTTAGTACAATTAAGGAAAGATATTACTAACAAGGTCTAAACTTATTGATATATTAGTGGAATACATGTTTGTGATTAAATTTTTGATACAAAAAGACAAAAATTTTAATTAAAATACAAAAAATTGATTTTATCAAATTTTTGTTCTTATGGACGTACGCTTTTCTGAATTACCCTTTTAGTAATTATTATAAAGAGGTTATATTTTTTATTTTATTTCAAACTAAATCATGATTTATATTTCCTTTTTTTAACATTCAAGTCATTACCTAGTTGAAAGAAGTAGTTACCAAATAATCAACTTAATTTTAAATGTTTCCTTGAATCATGTAGCTGATTTATTAAAATCAAGCAATTGCAATATTGGTAAGCTCTCAATTATATTTATATACTTAGTTTTATTCAGCCCAAAATTTTTTAAATATATGAAAGTTCTATTAAAAATTACTCTTATTATTTAATAATTTTTTTTAATTTCAATAATGTGCAGTATGCAAAATATAATTATAAGTTTCTAATATCTTTTTTAAATATCTGTGGCTTTGTTCATGCTTACCAGATCAATTGTGCTGTATCTTCAAAAATCTTAAAAATTAAGGACATTTCTTGTTTAAATATAGATTTATGTTTTCTTAAAAAATTCTAAGGGATAGGTTTGGATTTAAGGGTTCATGCTTAAGACTTTTCGTTCGATAAAGATTAAAATTAATAATTGTGACTAATAGGATTACCTAATGACAGTGTAAATGAAAATATACGATAGAAATATATAAATATAGATGTTTAACCTTATAATTTTGGTTTAATATAACAAATAAAAAGTTTCTATAAAATTCATCTCAAAATATTAAGACCGAAATATTTACATGAAGGAACATTGGACACGAAGGTTGAGTTAATAACTCTGAAGATTTCACTCTGTGAATAAGTACAGTAATTATAGAAATATTGTTTGTAACGTATTTATTTTAATATTTTAACTATGGTTCGAAAAAAAATCATGATTTTGATTAGAACTCATTTTTATAAACCCAGTGCAGTTTCCTTTATAAATTTTAAATTCTAAAGCGATTCGAATGCTGATTTAGCAAATAATAATTTTTCAATTTTCTTACTTGGTTCACTTGCATATTAAAACCAAGCTTTAACAGGCCAAAAAGTATATTTTTACATAGACCAAATGTTTATATCCTACAGCCATGTTTTAGCTGTTGGAGATAAAATTCTAAACCTAAAAATTATAATTCTTTGGATTTTAACTTAAAAAATTAGAATGAACTTATAATAAATCTCTTTCATACAAATTGTGCATTGCTATACTAAACGGCAGAACTTTATTTTACCAAAATTTGATAAAAAATTGTATTATATACACAATCCGGTCTATAGCCCAAATAAAGTTGCTAGATTCTGGTATAGCTAGTTATAGCCAGCGGTGACGGGCATAGACAAGATAAGCTTTATCAACTCAGTTTTTTGGCGTATCTACATTAAGGGATCGAGGAAATTAAACTGAATGAATATTTATTGAGTTATACAGAGGAATTTTTTTCTTATTTTATGATAATCATTGCTCTCCATAGATAAATTAATTACAAAATGCAATAAGAGTAGCGTTAAACCCGGTGGCTTATATCTTTTTTACTTTTTCTAATTATAACGAATTCATAAATCAAATAATATAAATTTTGTTATTTTGCATCTTTTGCGAATATAGTATAATTATGAAGGGCATATAGGTTATATATCGAATCAAGTCAAAAACTTCATTCATAGATTTGTTCACCACATCATATTTTTAGACTAAATTATACATGTGAAATATCCTATTACTATCACATATAAGCATTTTGAATAAAACTTATCTAATAATTTATTTAAAAAATAAAAAAGTAAATAACTTTAAAAAGTGTATTCTGAAAGAGAGGAAGGGTGTCAATAAATACTAAACGGTTATCTAAAAACATTAAAATTTATATTCAACAAATTTAAATTAATGGACTTGAATATTTTTCATATCCTGTACAAGGAATATTTAAGTGTAACTGAAGTTTTATGACAAAAACATTTTTTTTTATTAAACTAAGATAAACGATTTGAGATATGTTATAAATGTCTTAACTAATTTTAGCAATCTATTATTTTGAAATTTTTTTAATAAAATAAAATATACAAAAAATTTTATAAATTAAAGATTATATATGTAATATCATTAAGTATTAGATGTTCATCAAATTGTTAGTTTTTTTAATACTTCATATGGTGCTTTTTTATCGACTATTTTATGCAGAAATATGATTCTTTAAGCTACTTAATTAAGAAAAAATCAAGCTAATCCTGGATGTAATTCTTAAAAAATTGAAATTATACTTCTTGCACAAATGGTAATAATTTTGGTTAGAAATCCTGTAAAATTGTAAAGATACGTTAAGTAAAATACTCTCTTCTTAAACAATTCTTCATTAAATTCAATTTCCACAACGCTTCAAGTTTTTATGTTAAACATTATAAAAATTAAAAAAGGTAAATTTATTTTCAAATAAAATACAAAGTAGAAAACTTAGAAGTTAGAGCAGTTAGAAAGGATAATTTTATAACAAATATTCTTTCATAAAATAAATTATAATAAATGTGAATTATAACTAAAAAACATCTATAACTATTTTGTTACATTAATATTTATAAAATGGGTGCTTTCAATCTTGAGGTTCCTGAAAAAATTTTATGCATTGAAAATGTATATTAAAGTGGACTTTTGAGGTTTTCTGGAACCTGCTTACCACTGAATATCGCCAACCGGTTTTGCAAAAATTAAAAAATTTGACGAGTTACTCACAAATTAAAAAAATATACGTCACTGATCCATGTTAGCTAATCATATTATTTGATTCCATCAGTAAATTCATAATAAAAAATTTAATTTTGGGGAGAATTAAAAAGTTTTTGGAAAGATAAGTTTTTTCTAAAACACTGATACATTTTATAATCTCCATATGTCATCACAGCTCATTAGGATTTAAATATATAATAATGATTCAGAAATTTTTCACTACCTCATTTTTACGATACACTTATTTTTATTTATCATTGTTTTTCCTCTACCTAATATACGAATTAGTTCTACGATAGTTATCAATATTATAAAGAAGTAGAAAAAGGCAAGTATCAGAGATATATATTTTCCAAATATCTTATATTTGTCACTACTTTGAAAATATTGAAAGTGACAAATATTACTGATATTACTATCCTGTGCACTCTATATGATCCTAAAATAGTTACCTGGAAATAAGGGAGGAAAGTTGGAAATTCAGTGCTTATCCAAGAGAGTGTACATCTGAAATAGATTGCAGAACCCTGTCATGGATGGATCGATTTTCGGGTTTTTAGTAGCATAAATTCCTACATTGGCCATTGATTTTATGATTGATTGTCTGATGCGTAAGCGGACACGAAAGCGGTTCGGAGTAGGTCATAGTTATCCATGGCATTCACTGAATATATAAGGTGGAAAAGCGGGTTTTTATTTTAACTTAAAAGAAGAAAATATGTTCGTTCTAAAAATTATTCTTTAATATATAATTCCTGTTTTAAAACTATGTTTATAATTTCATTAATTAAAAAAACAGTTAACATCAACCATATTTTATTTTTTTATATGAAACGTTTCCTATAATCATTATTTTAACATTAAAATCAAATATATACAGTTAAATTAAGTAAAAGAAACTTTAAATCGCTAGGCTAATATAAATTCTTTAACAGTAAATGCTAATAGGAGATTAAGTAAAATATGTGAAAGTTTCATCAAGATAAAAATACATAATATAAAATTAAACATATATACAATATTTTGTGTGACAATGCGAAGAACGTGCCAATATACGAATACCTACGAAAATAATATTTACATAGTGTAAGAGATTCACAAAAAATAAGCTAAACCTCGATATAAACCTTAGACGAAGGGATTCGGAACCAATGAAAAGGAACCTGGATAGGATACGTATATTTTCGCAATTTGGTAATGAAGAAGCCGAATAAAATATAAGAACAAGGAAAATATTTTAAATAATCAAATAATTAGTGACGTCATCATATCCTATTATTTTTAAGATTTAGAGGTATAAGTTAGCTGCGCATAAACCTCAACTAGATTATTATTTATTGCTTTATCTGTTTGTTTCGTTACACAGAATTCGTGACATTCCTTCCTCCATGCTTGGTGTATATGAGGGGGAAGGGGGGG
>LDMZ01024260.1:0-12073 GCA_001455285.1 Sphaeromyxa zaharoni | reverse complement strand
GTCAGATTTGTACAATTTCTTAGTCCAACCACACGAGTTATATTGAATTTGAACCATTAAGTTATCGACAAAAATTATCATTGGAAAGAATGGATCTATAGTCCTAAATATTATTACACATATTATGTTACCAGAGATATAAAACACTATTGTATTCAGTAAATACTTAGATAAATACAAAGTTATATTTTAAATAATTTTTTATATTTTTAGTAGATAATCCAAGCAAAACCACTGAAAACATGAATTAATTAATAATCCGAGTTAAAACCAAACAGAAGCATATCCTGATTCGAAAAAATATGGCAGCAAGGAAGTGGTGGTTACCAAATATAAATTCTGCACATCAATTTATTTAAACCTTGGTACAAGAGTTTCTTTCATATCTACCAAACAAGCCTAAAACGTTTCCTTTATTAATTTCGTTTTCCATTAGCTTTTTCTCAGATTAGCTCAAAAAATTCAGTATCTATTACTGTAAGAGGTTAAGAATATATCAATTAATCAAGCAGTTGATGGTCGTACTAACTGTTACACTTTGAAAAAGCAAGTGAAAATATGAACTTATACGATCCTTTATTTAATATCATATTCAAACCCCCATTTAACTAATCTTTATTATTTGTATTTTATTTAAATATAAAATAAAACATATATTCAACTCATGCATGAAAGAAAATGCATCAATCTTTTTAATGGAATGGAAATTGAGATTTTTTGACAGCACTAGCTCTGAAAGTTGAATACTGTTATTTTTTTTTAAAATTATATTTCGAAAGAAACAATTATTACTCAAGATGTCTCAAGCGATAAAGTAAAAGGCCTGTGAATATTTCCATGAAACAAACAATAAATTAATAAATATTCCAAATAACTTCTCTGACAGGCGTCACTTTGACTGAATCGGACAATAATAAACCACATAATTGCATTGATATGGAAAAAAGTATTTTGTCTTTAGATGTTGCAATTAAAGCTTGTGACCTATTCTACTATCTTCCAACGCGATTTTAATTTATTTTATTATTCCTAAACTGCTATAAGTTGATTCTAAAAAACTTTTTGGTATTTATACAATTAAGAGCCGATTAACCATTTTACGATTGACACGTTACTTTTATTCAACTACCTGAAAGTGGTTGACAAGAAAGAAATAACTGCATTTAAATTTACAAATATAGCAAAATAACAACTAAATCCCTTGTCATTAACTATGAAGTTTACCTTATTTCATAGAAAGTATAATTATTCCCAGAATTTAGATCAGGGTGGCTGTTTTAAATATTACGAGACAGCGTTCAAATATTTAAATTAATCAAATATGCAATATAATCGATGGAGTATGTGGTATGAAATCTAAAGAGTATTTGCAAATTGTTATTAAGATATTTTGCTTGTATTTTAGTCAGGAAGGATTTCATACTCACAAAGAATTAATAAGTTTCATGCCTCAAAATTGAAGTTTCTCAACTTAAAAAGGCTCAATTATTCAGTTAACTTTTTGTTTCCAATTAATTATAAAAATATTAAAGATATATATAAGCAATACCCAGGTAAGTTAGCAGTAGGACCAATGGAAGTGGAGAACATGAGGTTAAAGTCAACTGGATCACAAAGATCAGAACCAGTAGAGGGTGACTTAATTTCATGGTTCATAACGATTTCGTGTAGTTCTTCTTTCTTATAATTATCCAACTATACTATTCCACAATAAATAAAATGGAAAGAACTTGATCTAAGATTTTAATCATCTTAGATTTTTCATCATCACTAATTTTCTTATTTTGAAGTCTCTTAGTGAATTCAGCTAAACATAATTTATTGACTAGAAAACTTTATTTAACATTTAATAAGATGATCGCATCTGAAACATTCTCCCGTTTTTGAATCCTTCACCATGACATCAGTAAATCGATCAATATGTCCAGATGCCCTAAAATTGCATAAAAATAACAACAAACCATTACTTAAAAGCGATATGAGGGGTCAGTTGAGCACACCGTACCTCAGAAATTTGGTCGGGTATTAAAAAGTGCTGTCGCCAAAGTTGAATAATGTTGGCTTCGATAAGCGATCCAATCGGACCCAGATCAAACAAACCTGATACACCACCGTATATTTCAAAGCTCGGGACATAAAAAAATCTGCTCTTTAACACCTGCTCAAGCTTAGTTCTTAATTCTGGTGTATTATGACCATTTTCTATCTAAACGAATAAAAAATGAAAATTTAAATTCCATGCAGACTTCGCGCCATTTGAGTGTAAGCGATATTTAAACTCTGACATTGAACGTCGAATTAAAAAGTTAAGTGTAGTGGGAATAGTTTTGAAAAACAGCAGATTGAATCAAGTGACGGATCAATTAATGATTCAAAAACACTTCCGAACGTGGATTAATCGGACCAATTCGACTCGATTGTTGTGCTTTTATGGATTTAATATAGTTTATTCAAGGCACCGCGGGTATTATAATGCTCTGTGTTTTATGTTTATATTCATTGCACCTAGTGAATTTATTTCATCGAGTAATAGCATCCCCGTTTTGGATGGTATATATGTAATCTATTTCTAATAATGGGCATTAAAGCTTGTTTTGGTAAAAAATATATTTCTCTATTTTGATCAAATCGCTTTCTTAGTCGTTTATTAGATTTAACCAAAATCTAGGAACTAATAGCTCCTCTGTTTGATTACTTTTACTAATCTGGGATCTGCTAGAAAGTAGTGGGTGAGAACTATGTTAGCAGAACTGTCACAGTGAAACTGACCATTATATGGGGGTCAAGAATTAGCTGAGACCTTTTTTATTACGGAATCATTTCTGTCATACCATGAAGACTGAAACTAGCGTGCCGTTATGATATACCACCAGTATCTACTCAGTTATTATTTTGATTTGTTATCTGCCGTAATCGTACCTTCTTTAATCGTCTTGTTTGCACATAGGATTTCACTAGCATTGTAGTCCTTTTTTACACGCCAAAATAATGCTGCATAATGTGATTTAAGATATTCGTCAACTGTACTATTGAAGTCTCAAAAATTTGGGACGAATAATAAGGTGAAGGTTAATTACTGGATCAAATTTCATAATCAATGACTGGCATGTGAATTTTCGGGCGAGCAAAACATTTTGATTCATAAAAAATACATACTACATAGATCGATAAAAGTTTCTAAGGGTTTATTACCGCAGAAGGTTAAGAATGGATGATGTATTTATATTACTTATTTTCTTATTTGTTAAAGATAAACATTGAACATATTTTTCCCTTCCCTCTTCATGTTGAAATAAGAGCTTGTAAAGATTTATGCACCAAACTTTGTCATTGGATATACGCAGTGTTGGAGTACACTGGATGGGCTAGATATAGTAAATTCAGATAACTCGGTGAGTGATTACAAATTTTTTTCACCAAACTCTGAAGTAATCTATAACATTTTTAATCGATTAAAAAATATGTAGCATAGGTTGAGCTTAAACGATTTCGTACTAATATTTGTTTAAAAAGAATGAATTCACGGTTATTTATACCGGTATACTAAAAACATACGGTATGATATTGTTCTAGAAATTTGGAAAAATATAACTCAATCAAAAGTAGAAGTATCACCGCTGCAGTACAAATACTGGTGCGTATCATGAATACTTGCGATAAAAATTCGTTTAAAAAATTTTTGAGAAATATGGGTGTCTTCCTGTACATTTTAAACAATAATAACATTTTCTTTCAAAACAAATTGAATATATAGATCAGAGAATAATTCTTGTAACGTTTCAACTGTATAACAAGTCTTGGTAATTGAATGAACTTGTCATTGATCAATATCTCCTTCTTTCATTTATGGAAACGGAAATAAAAATCTTTATTTTTAGCATTATTGTTTTCAAAATATTTAATCATATCCGGATTTACCTTTGAGATCGCCATATACGTCTTTTTCCTATGATAATTATATTCTACGGAATTATTCCATCTTATTTAAAGTTCATTTTATTAAATCATGTATATATAGTTACAAAACGATAATTGCTTTTGGGTAGACCATCACTTGAATAAAGGTTTTTAAAAAAATTAGCCTATTTTTGGATAAAATCATTTTTTATAGATTTTGGCGGTTTCTCATCATGAGCTATTTAATATTTAAAATTTATCCTGCCTAAATCAATGAAGTTAAAATTTCTCTATATATATTATTTTTCCATTGTTATAAATTTCAATATTGTTTATAAAACTTTTTTAGTATATATTAAAATCAAAAGAAACCAATTTTCCCATAAAAGTATGAAGAATTATGGCATAAATTCAAAACATCAATTTTTTAAAACTGAGGATATTTTTTCTGTTAAATATATATTGATTCCTTTTAAATTAACATAATTCTCATTTTTATTCTTGTTTTTACTTGAATAATTTGTGGTTATAATATTAAAAAGTCAAAAAGAAATGTCTTTACTATTCATATTACACATCGGCAGGTTAACAAATACAAAAATTTTATTGAATTTCTTCAAAATTGTCCGTTTTTGTTAAATTTATAAGAAATCGTTAGCTTAATGTTTTAAATGATAACCAAAATAATAATGTAAAACTTTAAAAAAGCGGATTTCTTCACGTTTCAGATTTATTTTTATCCATTAATTTTTCTTGTGTAATATAATATTTTAAGTTTTGTACATTGAAATTATTTTAACTTCCAGCTAAATTGAAAATACCATATTTTTAATACAAATATTGTGATGATCGACATTTACAGTAGGGTTCTGTAGCCGCAACAAATAAATCGACCTTATTTTGGTTTTAGGGTGCGTACTAAACACCCAGTGCTGCAGCGAGTCGATATCGGTAACAAGATTCGAATACATAAAATCAAATATAAAAATGTCCCTATCGATTTAAAAATTTCCATTACCGCATTATCGCGCGTTTATGTAATATGTTTTAGGTAATAATCTGATCACAACCGATTATTACCGAAATAGTATAATCCGTTAACTGGATTATAATAATATTAAACGTAATTTTTATATAGAATTGAAAATAATTAAAGACCTAGATTTTTGATATTTATGCGAAATTTATCAAGAGATTCATTTCAAAACCTGTTCTGAAGATTTTTTTCTAATATTTATTATTTAAACAAAGAATTAAAACAACACTGTTGTGAAAAACAGTTCTTCGAACCTAAATGATACGGTGATTATGTTACGACAGATCTATTAAGTTGAACCCTCGGAAAGTTACTCGTAAAGTAACAATAATTATTACAGGGGAAACATATAGTCTTTGTATTTAGTTAAGCTAGAGTTCTTATCTAAAATAAGCATGATTGAGAACTTCACCAACAACATCCTCTAAGTAGTTTTTAACCGATTTCATTTGAACGTTGCCAATTTGCTGAATCAGTTAGATTTGGTTTCATGCTATCCATCTAGGCGTATCAGTGGGAATCAAAATCATTTTAAATTTTTTATTAAAAACAAGATTTCTATTTACGAAACTTTCTTGCATCCATTTGACATGAATAATAGGTACAGTGAATTCATTTTTTTGGTAATCGAAAAGTTTACTTTTGTCAAAAAAATCCCATTCACATCTATGAGTTGTTTCAAATAATCAATTGCATAAAATAGATACCACTAAATTTTCCAGGAGATAAATCTTTGGTTATAATTGGGTATGAAATTATCGACATTTTTTCGCATTTTTAGGTAGCTTCTAGTGTTTAGATAAGGATATGTTCTTGAAAACGAGAGATTGATTAGAATGTTTTGAAATGTTGAACTTGCTGTTTCATAGTAATTATGAATTTTACTAAATTCGATCTCAAAAATTATTGAAAATATTGATCAGTCATATATAGATCATATTTACGTGTTTTGAGTATGCATTGAAGATTTAAAAACACTAAAATATTAAAATAAACGTCAAAAATTGGATTTTCTCTTTTGGTCTGCTGATTCTGTGGCTTAAAAAGGATATTAATAATAACTATGCAAGATATTGCTGTTGAATTTGATCTATGAAATTTTTTAAAAAGATATTCGTAAAATTAATTTATCCTATTATTATTTGAATAATTGTGTTCAGCTATGTGGTCAAAACTATTCTAGTCCAGTTTCAAGGGATGGAAAATGAATACGGATTTTTTTACAATGATTTTTGGTTCTGAGTATATTTTTTAGTATGCTAATCATCATTAATTATTTTGTTTTTATCATTTACTGACTTGAAGTTAGTTTTATTTTATTCAGGATTAAATTTATAAACCTCCTAATTGACTTTTGAAAGGAATCATTTTTGTCCATTCACTATGTACTTCAACTAAAAAATATTATTTAAAAAGTATATATCTGTCTAAGGTAACTCTGTTGTACGATTGATTAAATTTTGGAATATATGCCTAAACCAGCTTTTCAAAACATTTTGCTTGATTTTAGATATACAATATTGTTTTTTTCAGAAAGAAATTCTACATTATCAAATCAAAGATAGGATCAAACGACATTCCTTATTTTTCGAAAAATTTCTTCAAAAGAATTTAGCACAAAAATTTAATAATATTGTGAATTCCGGCCTTGTTTGTTTCTTTTTTGTCTTGAAGCTAGGAGAATATATTATTAAATATTCATAAGATATACCTCCATTTACATTATATTAATATAAACCTGAAATATAAATAATATCTGTTTAAATTGATGCAATTATGTAACATTCCTACCTCAAGTTGTAAACATGATTATGTTAATTCAGGTTATAGCACAACTTTTATCCTTTATTCGTTTCGGATGTAAATTAAAGTGTTCTTTCTTACAAAGGGAATTATTTTACTTTTAGAAATAAAACAGCGAGTTTACTATTTTTATTTCCCTGCCCATTTTTTCAGTAGAATCAATCTCGCAAAATTTCTTTTCAATTCAGAATTTCAAAATTGTGCAATTTGTGAAGAGTTTTTCGATTTTTATTTTGATATGATTTGATATAAGTAGTCGGTTGCTCGTTATAATATTTTTCATTATATTTAAAATTTTAATTTTTAATTTCAATCATTCATTCCCACCTCACTTACGAGCCCCACATATTCAAAATAATTTTTTAATTCTCTAATGATGTTTTTACAGTGCCGTAATTTACGTTATCCTTATTTTCAATATGTTTTAATCTTACTGCAACATATACTATTATATTTATTATATTCTCATCGTATCATCAGACGTTTTCCCCTAAGTCCTTTTTAAGAGAGCTTCTTTTATTCATATTAGCAGTTTCAGAACTCGTTGAAATTAATATTAGAAGGATTCAATACATATTGTAATAAATTCTGTATACTTCAAATAAACAAAAACAAAATATTTTTCGATTTATGATAAGTTTTAGCTTAAATGTAAATGGTTAATAATTGTAGCTATAACACATTTCATACAAAACCATATGAACAATAAATTTAACTATTGATGTACAAATAATTTTGTTAGCGTATTATTGAAGAGTTTGTTCAATGTTATCCCAGTTTCTTTGTTTCATTTGATATAGATAATGAATTTTTCTTAGAATACATCATAGTAACATTACGGTTTATAACATGAGAACTTTTTCAGACGCATTCTAAAGGAAAGTTATGGATATAAAAATATCTGATATCCTTAGATATTTAAATGCAAACTTTTCTGATAACAAACCAATGATTTTACAGAAATAAGGCAGTATATACCTTAAAAATTACATTTGCAACCAAAAGGATATAAGTTAAACTTATACCAAGTTTAACAAACTAACTGCCAGATCCTCTAAAAGACCTTCAATAATTTCTATGAGCTTCTTGAGACAAGCTACCTTTCTTTATGACGTAAATAATTATAATAATGAAACTACAGTTTTTGAATTAAATTGAAATTCACACTTTTTTGGTAAGATTCGAAAGTTGATCTTCAATTTTATCTACTTTAAGCTTTTTCTTTGGAATAAATTAAGAATGAAAGATCTTGTTTAGTTATTGGATCTGTTTCTAAAATACATGTACGTTTACAGTGAGTTCTTTCTAGGTGTAGCATTTAGACGGTTGTTCTGTTTGTAATGCACGGTTTATCATACTAAATTGTTTAAAATTTTCTGTTCCAAAGTTATTGCCCACTTAAACTTTACAATAATGGCTGTTTTATTGCTTAATAAAAGATTTTTGGAAAATTCAAAAAGCCTCTTGGGACTTTGGTTCCTCATTCCAAGTTCAATAACATCTTTAAACATTTTATAATGATATTGTAGAGTTCCGGTATTGGTCTTCAAGGATCTCCAAAATAACTCAATGCTGAACCATGCGGAGTGGGTTTAGAGTAATAATAGAAAGGATATTCCATTTATAAAAATGTTTTTAAAAGTCTAAACGTTCAAGATGTTTTGTATATCTCCCCGAGCCGCCCCGATGGGGTTACAACAATGTGAATATGGAAACGTACTTTTAAAGCGTTTTTTAAATTTACTTGCCTTTTCTGTATTCCTATTTATCCGGTGGCATGTGAGTTGCATTTAAGATTCGTTATTACACTTTTGTCGTTACCTTAGGTGAGCAATTACTTTTCTATAAGCTTGAAGCCTTCATGATTAACATTTTATTTTCTTCTAATTCAGTCTTAACTTTTATCATTAAAAAATACTGAGTTCACTGTTAAGTTTCCCAAACTACACGTATTTGCACTTGGCATCCCATCAATGTTTGGAAAACAGATTATTAATTATATTATACATTGTGGTGGCCATAACAGCTATTACACCCTTTCAATCATTAAAAAAACAGGAGTACTTGGATTTTGATTATTCTATTCATTTGTAACAGATGGATAGTGTACTATATCGAACTAAGAAATAATCAGCACATGTCCCCCGCCCGCATAGCGAGGCGTAGAGATAATCTAATCTAAATACATAACAGATAGTATAAAAGAAAATTATTAGTAGAGTGTTGTTTATTTTTATATGTCGTGCTATTCTATGTCTAATTCGGTAGGTTATTTCAGATGGGAAATAAATAAGAAATCTGTTTTATTGTAAATTAAACATAATTTCATAGTCCAGAGAGTACCTCTTAAATGCAGTTTGAATGGAACTACATGCATAAAAATTTAATTAATCATAGGTCTTGATCTTCTCTGTCATTATTTGTTATGTACTAGTGCTATTTATCATAATACATGATGGATTACCTAAAATTTAAAACATTTGATGGACGAAATTTTAAAATATATTTTAGTTCAAAGATGTTAGGAAGGTAATTTTATGAATGGATTATGTCGATTTTTTAAAAGATAAATCCATTCATTTAATATTTCATTAATTTAGCTGTTTATTATATTTATTTGGCCTGAGATATCCATAGTAGATGGGTGGAATATATATATACCAACTCGTTTGATTATATTATCATATAAATGAAATTTCATAACTTTTCATGTTTCAACAAATTCTCAATTAATTCATCAAATGCATTTATCTCCCTATAGAATATCAATCTATGACTTGCTTCCAACAAAAACCGATCTCTGACAATCTACGAACTCTCTATATTGTCATATATTACACTGTAGATCTTGCCATATGATTGTGTCTTTATTAACTTATTTTACCTGAATCGATCTATGGGTTTTATTTATTATTCTCTTTTAAAATAATAGCATGGTGTTATTTGTTTTATACCTGGTTCTACGGTGTTTAAATAATAAATCATAAATTTTTAATTTGAATGATAAAGCGACATTTAAATTCAATTTCGTAACTGCTTTTCGATTTTATATTAAAATCTTTTCGGCACTTCCTGCTTTGATTTATTGCTTGCATTTTTAGTTAGAGGGTGTAATTGGATGATAATTATTTTTTTCTAGCTAGATTCATTACGGAATAATTGATGATTATTATACCTTCTTCAGGTTGACAACTTATAAATCGGTAGTTCTTGCATTAATTCTTTAGTTTAACTTCATTAGAGGCAAATAGAAACCTTTGATATAATTATCAGGGTTAATTGTATTTATTAGTCGATAGTTACTTTGCTCTATTTGAAAAATAAGAATAAAAAAAGAAATTTTTTCTGACTGATATGTAATTATATCTTTTTAATTGGAGAGATTGAAACAGTAATTATGGTGATCGTACTCGAAAGTCAAACTAAAATATATTCGACTTGTGAACTCTGGGACGTTTTGAACCAGAAGATAGTAGTGAATTTTTTTAACTTGTTGCCTGAATGTCATTTTTTGTTAATGACGGCTAAAAATAACACACATCTGGCAACGCCATGAATTTTCTCTGGAATTATTAATGCATGGTTCTCTCGTATTTCAACAATCAATTCTGTAGTTCTGGGTTTTTTCTGATCTGTAAATATAAATTGCTGGAAGTCGTTTCTGTTGGTATTCACAAAGATGGCAAATTAGAGTGAGGGTTTTAACCATTATGGCCCTATGTTTAAAATTGCTTTTTAAATAATTCTAATTTATGGAATCGAATACTTTTGTGTTTACTTCCTTTAAGTGTTTGATGTGGAATAAAGAATCGAGTAAAATATTTTCGAGTTATTCCCAACAACCTCAAAGTTTGCTTAGAAATAATTAATTGATGAAAGAGCCAGCAGGTGCCTCTGTTTGAAAAACGTGCTCGTATGTCAGCACAAAGTCGATCCTACCTTTTGCATTCCGACATCGATATTCTAATTGTTTCTAACCCCAATTATTTGCCACAAAGTGCGATGAAATGTTTATCAAAAGTATTTTTCCTCGCTATAGGTAAGCAATATATTTTAATTGTATATTTGCAGTGTATTTTACGATTATTAGGATCAGTATAGTCCGATTTGGAGTATAAAGGAATCGGTATACAACCCCGAGCACACCCAAATTTCACATTATCAGTGAATAATCTAATTTTACATTGGCTCAGTCATCAATTATTTTTATTTACATGATAAAGAATTATCGTTGTAAATACTAATTATCTAAATCTACTAACGCAGACTCACGATTATTTATACTAAAAATTTAGGTGTCTGGATCTTACTACATAATCAACGACCACCATCGAGGAACTTGGTTTAGTCGGCGTTATTTACCTATCTTTTCCATCCCTGACAATCAATAATTATATTCTTGAAAAATCACTTGAGAGCCGAGAGGTTGACAAGTAATAATTAAGAGCCGAATATTATCTAGCCGCTGCACGATACTTGTACTGCTTAAGATTAAAACCCATATTTATGAAATAAAAATAAAGCAATCCACCTAAATAAGGTCCAGTAAAATAAGCCATTTACCGCATCGCCTCCTGCGGTCTAAAAAATACCCGTTGAATACTCTTGTGAATTCACCGAAATATTATTGTAAAGGACACTACAATCAACATCTAACGCCGCATGGTTCCCGCTTATCGGTCACGCATGCAGGTAGTCGGTAGTTATAAAGTAGTTCCCAGACATCTGTAAATAGATATAAATAGTCGTCTCGCGACGGCTACCGTAGTTATCATTCTATCTTTACAGTGGTGGCAGCGGCAATGGATTTTTTCCGGCTACCTTTATCTGAGCCTCCGAATGTGGCTGTTGCAACTTTTGAGCTGATCACTGAAACAAAAAAATGGAATCAGGAAGAGAAGGTTAGTTATTTTGAATTATCTATTCCCACGATTATACGTGAGCGGGTTCTCTCAGAATTTTCAGACAGATTCCTCTCGAAAAGAACGAAACCGGAGGACCACTATGCTGTTTTAAAATCAATAGTGTTGGTCGAACTTGAGGCGGAGGCATTTACGGGGCACCCAGCCTATGATTTTGATAACTGTAAGCGAAACCCCGGTGAGACTCTTAGAACGTATCTTGAATGTTTGAAACAATGATTGGATAGATGAATACCAGGACTGTCGGTGGAGCAGAAGGAGATTGTTCTTAAACAAAAGCTTTTAGACTCCGTTTCACCTGATCTTCGGGCTGCTATATTAAGTGCTGGTGCAATTCCCTTATCTGATATGATGGAGAGGTTATCTGAGATGAGCAGAATTCATAACTATTCGAACGTAGCAACAGCTATTAATC
>LDMZ01024247.1:0-13611 GCA_001455285.1 Sphaeromyxa zaharoni | reverse complement strand
AGGTTTGAGGGATGATACGTTTGAAATCATCTCCTGCTACCACGTGTAATGTACAATAACACTCAGCCCGCCGCCCACCTAACTACACTATTTTATATTGTTACTACGAGGCTGCACACTACACTACATAATTATTAGTATAATAGAAAAAACACCCCAACCAACTAATAACTAATGTTTCCTCGAATTCAAGCATACAACTAGTTTGTGAAGACTTTTTGTTTAAGGTAAAGGATTATTATTATCCCACTTATTGCTGGTGAGGTTATTGCTTGCTGACATTGTACCATCTGAGATTTCTTCAACCTGGCTATGGGATCTTTTTCTGGGCTGCCAGAACAATTTTTCTGTAGACATTGTAAGGGATGAAGATTTATATGAACTATCACCGCCTGGATGCGGCACAGCGGAAATGGTTGATAACACATGGAAGGAGTCTGGGAATATCTAAGACACAGATCTGTTAGGATTGACACGCCCTTTGGTTACCTAAATTTTAGCTGTATTCTTGATAACGTTACCCAAATTTTTCTCAGTTGCATAATACTTTACCCAGGCTATAACATCAGAAATCTTAAGTTTATTGCCTATAGTTACTGTTGACTTTTTAGCGAATGATTTGCTTTCACTTTTGTTATCTTTAATTCATTTTTTTTCTTTCGTCTGCATTATTTAAGTTTTTTTGCGGTCAGTACCAGGTTCTTTAATGATGTATTATGTCCATCGTTCGTTTTTCTAGGGACAGTCTTTGGAGCCTTAATCGATACTGCCGATTGCCGCTATTGTGTTTATGGTCTACCATATATTCCAGTATTGATATAGGGATCCTGTTCCTGTATCGTTTTGTTGAATGTATCATTGAGGTTCAATTGCTTGTACAAATCAACAATATCATTAAACAACGTTGAATTGATTTAATATCAATTACAATGCTGTTACTTTGATCTAAAATCAAAGGTGAGGTGAGGGGTAGTTTTGCTGTGTTGATCTATACCGGGCATCATCTACGACTGTTCATTTTAATCCAGATTTAGATCTAATCCAAATAACTAATCTCTCCTCTTTGGGAATATAAGTAGAGTTATTGCCAAATCTAAAAATGGGAATTTGTTGGCAATTTAATCTGTGCATCAGGTACACAAAACAAATCTGAGAAAAATTATTGAACAATAGATAAAGAAGCGCAGAAAATAATCTACACGGCCAAAAAATTTCACAAATATTCCTACATTAGGAAATTCTTTTTATATACCGACACAAAACCATTTATGGTAGTAAAAAATCTAATTAATCCGCACGACATCGCTTTGGGCCCTTTTCTTGTCATCATACAATTATAAAATTAAGTATTTATGATCGCAAAAAAATCAAACGACCTGTTTCTTTCTGAGTAACTACACTGGAAACAATGAAAAGCCGATCTAATAATACTTTTATAATATAAAATTGCTAATATGTTACACGAAACTAGATTCAAGAATTTTGTTTGAGAGAACATTTTTTCATGTTATCCTATCATTATTAAAATAATAACTGCACGTAGAATGGTCAGACAAAAACAAATAGAAGAAATCTTGATATCTTCTAAGGTAACGGTAACTGTGTTGAAGTAAAAAAAGGCAGGTTACTAACTGTAGATATGATAATTGTACAAAATGGTTTCAGAGAGGTAGCCTTAATGCAGTTTATACTACACCCACTGTCATAATGGATATGAAATCTGTTGTAAGATTAATTCTTGGTGAGCGTGCATCGCCAAATATTTCTCTAATACTACATCCGATCATGTAAAACTTCTCATGAATAAGGTCCACCACTAAATTCATAGAATGCAATTGGAGTTCGATGGGGAACAATCCATATCGACCTTATATGATTTATTGATAACAAATGGACTTAAAATTTTGTACCTAAATCTTTGTGCCTAATATAGTTATAGAACTTCTTAAAAAAAATTTTTTTAGGTTTGACTTTGACAACTAATAGTCATGGACTACAATTATATCGGAAATGTTTGAAAATTTTGCGAGAAATAGTAATATTAAGCAAGTAAAAATGACACCACATCTCCCACCCCCTTCCCCCTATGACAAACGGATCAGCTGAGCGAACCATATTAACATAAAAGGAAAAATATTATAAAACAATCGAAATTGAAGATAAAGGAAAGAATTAATAGAGTTTTGTTTCGGGTAAAAGAATGTGTAACATATACCACAAGGCAGAAATTAATCGATTAAAGGTGCCCTTGATATTTTATCCAGAATTTAGACTAGATATCATGAGCGAAACATCTATTTTAAGGAATTTGACGAAGACCTATTTTTGATCAAAAAATAAAGGGAAAAAAAATTTATGAAAATCTGGTCCAACTTCATACAGAGAATTATTAAAAGAATAACGCTCTGATCATTTTATTAAAACAGTGTGATAAGTCATTAAGGGAAAGATTTTTTGTTCTACTTAAACTGAACTTAGATCTGTTGAAACATGCAAAACTTTATTACTAGAAACTAATTTCGTTGATTATGAAACAGCAAAATCTCTAGTTTAAGTTGAAGGACTTCGAAGATCCGTAAACCCTCAGACTATCCATATATTAAATGATTATTGGAGGAAAAGATGTAATATAATTAGTTATGTATGAGAACGTACGGATAAACACGTTATTAGTTGGCATGATTTTTCCCTTATACCAATACATTTAAATGGCTTGTAAAAAATTAAAAAACAAAAGTTAAGTCAAAGAATTCCGATGTTTATAAATTCTTCTTTCCATTTAACATTTGTTCAAATAGAGACATGGATAAGAAGGTATAAAGCTATGTTATGGGACAAACAGCCTCGTGAAGATAAACTACAACGATTTTCTTATGTATCACTAATGAACTTTTTCCAGCTATCATCACATATTCAATAACAATTTACCTTAAAACAAAACTGTCTACATGTATGATAAGACTTAATGGATGAAGAAATTATAGAAATTTTATTTGAATCGAAAAATCTTTGATCTTCCCAAAGAAACCTGCATTGTTTTTTTCTACAGGTTTCTGATCCGACTGATCAAAGGAATAAAGAATTATAAAGCATATTGTTGTGAAAGAGGAAATATCCTCCATAAAATAAAGAACACATGTAATATAAAATTATCGAGAGGCATGGTAACTAATGAGGGTATATACGATTACTAACGAAGGACATCCTCCATCACTTACACGAATTAACAACGTTTTCATTCATAGAAACATAACAAGCCACTTCTTGTTAACATCACTACAGTATTTTAAAATAAGATAACACCAGAGAGAACACAGCCTATGTAAGAATCCAAATGGCGTTATAGTTTTTGATTGAATTATAGGGTCATTAAATGTGTTCAGAACAAAAATAACCATCGTATTTTTTAAAAGAACATATATTATCCAACTCACACGATCGAAAAATAAATAAGATTTAATGAAAATTGCAATTCTACCGATAGTAAAGGTTTTTATGGTTTCTATATATAATATAAAAAATCAATTTCTAGCAGCAGCAATGTTGATTTAAACCTTTTTTTCAAAATAAGATATTAAAAAATTTAAGGTTTATTATAAGCAGGGAAACAGCGGTATACTATTAACATATTGTCACAAATCGTTCTACAATCATATTTACAGTATTTTGTTTCATTGGGTGTATTTGCATGAGTAATATTGTATATATCTCCTACAAGGTATGAAACCCTATCAAACTTTTATCTTGCTTTTGTCAGACAAACTTGTCGGGATGATATAATAAAAATTCTACGCACTTAAAAAAATGTTCGTGAATGTGAGACATCACCAACCTCGTGCATCATATTAAATATATATTATTCTACGCATACGCTACCGCCTAGGTCTAATCGATCAATAATATTATTTATAGTTGAAGCCAGACGCCACATGAAGTTTTTTTTAATAACATTTCTGTACATCTTAGATTACAAAGGATAGCCTTTGGTTTGGTTAGAGCAACTAATACAAAATTATTGACAATTAATACATTGAAAAAATAATTTTATGTGTGTTTGAATAAGCTCAGATTGATTGATTGGAATAAATTAAGGAAATTCGCACATGAAAAGGGTTCACAAACATTAATCCAAAACCTGATAACATATTACTTCCAGGAAAAAGTGATTAAATGCTTAAAATAGAAAATTGGAATGAAGATTACTTATTTAACCACAAATAGCCATTATTCTCTAACTTTATCGATTACAACCGAATAAAACCTAATATTAGTGCAAACATGAGTATTGCACCAATTTTTATCTTCAAAAATTTATATCCACATTCTTACGTTCATTTTCGAGGGTTGTCTATTACTCAAAATCTTTGGAAAGGTCACCCTTCGTGGAAAAATAAGCTGAAAGACAACATGAAAAAGGCAGAGAAAAAATCTGCTCTTTATCATAAGCACTCAAGCGCAATCTTTTCAGCTTGTAAAGGTTAGAAGAATATGACCCCATGATTCATTTACTAGTTGGTGGATTCGACCCAAAGACCAACAAAGTATTAGCTGCAGTGATTTCGAGAGCTAAAGCAGAACAGTATCCCGGTAGTAAAATTGCTGAAAACATTGCTTCTGCGAAAACGGTTAATACCTTAAGGCTTAATTACTACCTTTTAGAAAGTTGTCGCAGACCCAAAAGCTCCGAAATGCATGATTCACCTCATTAGGTCAAATCTTTCGATCCTTGTATACGCACAGCCCAAAAGCATAAACGACTTTAAGTCAAGAATGAAGCTTTTTGCTAAGCGAAATAAGTTTGGATCGGTATATACATATCTAAAAAACTTAGTTCAGAGTACCAAGAATCTTGTGGACCCTTCGAAATGAAAGGTTTTTTTACTTTGGTTTTTTAACCGATGTTTTTCCCCATCTTGTCGATTAAGTTTATGGATGCCAAAAGTTTTCGATAATAGCTGAACTTGAATAAAATATATATTGCATGAATGGTTAAGAAAAATTATGGATTTTTACCTGGCTACACACTGCGCTCAGTTCTAGGACAATTTCCAGATTTTTCTTTATCAACTAAAAACTTTAATGTACAAAAAAAAAGTGTAAAACAAATTTTTCCAGATAAAACTTCGCTCTTTGATTAAATCTTGACAACCTAATTAATTTATAATAACTGGAACAGTAATACAACATTATTTTAATAACATTAAAAATAATTGTAATTTCGTTTTATCTTAGTTTATTGATTTAAAAGCACGTATGAGCAAAGTTTTATCTGGAAATTTTCCTGTTATCACTGCTCGTACCTCAGAATTAAAGTGTATCGCTGGCAAGGTAAGGGCCTTTAAACTGTTCTGTATTTTTTTATGATTAGTATTTTATTTTAAATTTTCTTTCAAGGATGTGTGTAAAATTAGAAAATCCTGACATTAAAAACCCAAGTGGCCATGTTTCATTTCCCCCAACAACACATTCATGTTCTATCGAATATAGGGTATTACATCTTAATTTTATACCTAAGCTAACTGTTATTTTAATAATAAAATTTGAATAATTTATTCAAGGACAAATACACTACATTATGTTTAATGAATAAGCACATTTTTTACCCACCCACTAGATTTTTGCAATTAACTTGGCTCGACAAGGTTTTTTCAGGTAATAGAATTTTAGGAGGCTACCCTCGTTGATAGCTTTACCTTAGAAGGCTTATGTCTCCGTATGAAACTTTTAGGAGTTTGCTTATTTTTGTAACAAAAATTTGTCGATTTTTTATCACATTGTTGTATAAAATAAATGATCTCATTTTACAACACTTTACCTATCTGGTTTTATCAATGTCCTTAAATTGATAAGAATTATATTAAAAACGATCCCATTTAAATATGTACCAATGAAAGTTGTCTAATGAATGAATTCCAATATTATTTGATCAAATCAACTTTAAAAGTATAAATTTTTATATTTTTATCTTCTGAAAATTTTAAACAATACATCTAATTTTTTGGTAGATTGTTGAACATTATTTCAAAAAATGCCTTTGGTCTGTTTTTATAATCTTAGTTATTAAAATCACTTTTTATAGACGAATTCATAAGTATTAATACTTATCATATAAATATGACATAAAACTGAAAGTTATAGAAAATAACGTAATTATTCAAACAAATCTAGCAAATTATTATATTATATAGCTCATAATAACATCAGTTATATCTCTTTATCGAGTGTCTATACGTTCAAACAATAGTATATTTATTTAACAGTACTATCTGAATATATTTTAATATAGTTAAAAATTGACAGAGCCCCCAAAAATTATTAGATACTATATGAATAGATAATTGTAAAAATCCTTTTTTAATGGTCAATTTTACACTGAAAGGACAATTTATTAATTGCTCCGAGTCTGAGTTAACTAGGCTTTACATTTTAGGCCTTAATAATGTTCAAAATAGGATTTTACTAAGGATTATGAGATGGAAGAATTAAGTACTTAATTTGACGTTCTTGGAAAAATTTCTGACCTCTGATTGGTATATTCTAGTTTGATTCACCATCACTATTATTGGATTTGGGACAAAATCTTTTGTAATTTCTCATTCTTTAATAAACTCTAAAAATTATTGAGCTATTTTTTTCCATATATTAATTTCAAGTATGGGAAATTATTGCCTACAGCGATTACAATTACTCCTTTTTTTCTTAGCTATGGAGGAAAAAAACTTTACCTGCTCCTTATGACTTTGGAGGCGGTTCAGTAAGATGGGACTTAGCTCTAGCCCGGTTTGGCGTCAGCCATAGCCTCCCAGGGTGTTTGACAGGCAGTGTGGGAGTTTCACCCACTAAAGCAACCCCCATTACCTACCCTTGTACTTGGGCTACGCTACCAATTTTGGCCTTCGTTCTCTGGATGAGAATATTACGAGCCTGAAATAGCTTCCTGAACTCTAGGTAAAGCCGTTCTAAGCCTCGCAACGAAGGTCTGCCGATTACAATTACTCATAATTAATTTGGAATGAACGATTGTCATACCTTGTTTTTCCAGTGATAAATTTTGGGAATTCGGTATATTGAGTCTAATCTTGAGATAACATATCAATTCAATCCATGCCGTTCTGGCATTTTGACCGTTTTTGTAAAATTGTATAATTTCCTTGCCATTTCAGAAAAAAGATTGGGTGTGTTTAAAATGTAACATTTTTTCGCTATTAAAGGTCAGTAGAAAACTTTTAAGTCAACATAAATTAAAAATTATATTGCAATAATGTTACAAATTTTTTAATCCTTAATTTTAGATTAATGTATGTATAATGGAAGAAAAAGAAGATTAGGTCAGTGTATTTTTTTATAATTAATATAAATCCTACTTAATTTTATGAACCAAAGCTCGAATCATTTACGCTCTTTATTTGCGTGTGTAAACAAAATTTTACTCAAATTTTACATAAATTGAATCCAGAGAACTTTATAACATTTTTGTACTTTCAGGATTTATTTATAACCAAACCTTTATTTAATTTATGAGGCTATGATCTCTCTGATCATTATATGTACAATGAAAGGGTTCCCAAGCTATGTTGCTAGAACCATATGTGGATTCTAACTAACTTCTGTTCGATACCTTCAGAAATTTTTTACAATACATAAAAAAATTGTTATAAATAATCTTTAAGCTTGATACTAAATTTATTAATACCAATAAGTGGATTAGAAAAAATTGTGTCGCTAATATGTGCATTCCCCGATAAACAGCATTTGAATTTTTATTAACTGTGACAATATATTTGTTTCTAAATGTTGAATGTATTTTATAGTGATCCCTTATGGGTATGGTCCATTAGGCCTTTGATGATCGAAGTAACCGTTCTTTTTTGATCGCTCGATAAGAAATTTTCTCCAAATATTTCATCATCGTTAATCATTCATAAAGTTGCTAGTTCTGGATACTCTAAGTATAACTTGTTAAATACAAACGTATTCGTAATTATATCAAAAGATTTGAAAGTTTATTTGGATTATTAAAATATTTTTTTCAATATCGTAAAGAACATAGAAGTATCAACACTATTAACGCCGTAATTTAATTATAGTGACAAAATTAATTTTATAATTTTATTCCTTAAAAGGTTTTATTCAAAAACATTTCCACGTGTGAAGCACAAACTAGAATTGATTCTTGGATCATTGTTGCTTGAGTTCACTATTGATTATTCATATTAAATTGCAGTCGTCCTGGTTGTTGAAAATAGACAAAGAAAGCAGTATCATGTTTATGGTCAGAAAAACTTCCCCAGTTCATTTAGTTGAGAAATAAGGTGATATGTATTTATGTTGAATACCGTTTTTGAATATATATTGAATGGCAGCCATCGAATGGTGAAGTTTTTTGTTATCCATGATAACCTTTTTGCCTAAATAGAAAGACCCTTGTTCATGTAATTTTGTAAACAATTTATCATCGATTGAGAATTTAATGCAATGCAGCATTTATTTCCTCTTCTATCATTAATAAGTATGCTCTCCAAAAAAAGCAAATGGGGAAACAGACCGACCGAATGTTTTTAGGTAATGATAATTTGTGGTTTACTGATATTTACGGGCCTTGGCTTAGGTCTCTTCCTTTTTATATTGTCTCTTGGATTTTCATGCACTAACAACTGTAAGCACACAAGACCTTCAACAGAAAAAGAACATGTATGTATGTCTCGGTTCTGATACAATCATCTTGTTCTTTATTGAACACCAAATTTTCAATGTTAGATTTGCGACTCAGTTCTTCTTCTCAAAAGCGGATTGGTCGATTATTTTTATGAAATGTCAATAAGGGTAAATTTAGTGTACGAACAATGTCTGTGGTTATCTTTTTTTTTGTGCATTTTGCTCAACATTAGTGTTACTTCTCTGGACAAAGTGGTTTTGTGTTGAGGTTTGCTTATACAGAAACGTTAGAATTGAACCGTTTAGTCATAAAAATTAATCTGATAACATGGAGGAAGGCCAATATAAATAGTTTGTGTACTACCTAAAATATTCAATAATTTACTACCTTTCAATTATCCCAATTTCTAAATTGTAAGTCATTTAGATTCATTATTTGTCCACTGTCTGTAAAATTAACTAACTCTTAAATTTATATATCCTACACTTCAATCAGATAACAAGATTTTGCATATTCTAAATATGGATTTTTTTAATATATAAAATATTTGTGGCCAGAAATTCATACAGCATATTTGAAACATAAATCTTTTGAGAAAAATTAGCTCCAATTTTTGAATTCCCGTTCATACTGAATATATTCTGATTTTTTGTTTTATTTTCTAACAGCTGATTCTCTAATTCATCAACCTAGCACAATTTCTTATTATTAGAGATTTAATATTTATTGTATGCATGGTATGCTTTAAGAGTAGAATATTTAAACAATTTTCAGCAAAAGAATTAAATTCAGTCTAAATAGCCAAAAAAATTTATGAATATGAGGTAACGAAGGTTTGTAAGGAATTTTTCGAATAATTGCGTCTTTTTTTTATATATTATAAACACCATGCCATAGTTGTGATAAAGATAAAATGAATATTTTAAAAACGTGTTAATACATATATTTAGATGTAAGCTATAGTTCTAGGATTAAAAAGTTGCGATTTTTATCTCTTAAGTAATGGAAAATATGGAAATAATATTATTTTAGGGGTTGTAAGAATCAAAGATGTTTTTAATAATGAAGATGACCCTAACGCGGAATATCCATCAAAGGAGGCTATTCAAAAGGTTTGTATTTGTGCATAATACTTTTATATTATATTAGGCTGAAGATATTTTAATATTAATTGATGCTGAGGACTATAGCTTTAATATTTCCCCGGATTTCGGATTAGTTGTTGAGGTAATTTATATGTACTTTTAATTTATTGCCTAAGTTTATCACGGAAGATATACATGTCAATACTATGGCCAATAACCTTCGTAAATTGGATTATGAGGGATTTAAACCAGAGATTCTTACTGCCCAAGCTGAATTCATTCCAAACAAATTGGCTGATGCCCCCGAAGAAGTGATTGATGCAATAGAAGAAATTCTTACCAACCTCAAAGAAAGTAACCCTGCAGTGATAGCGGTGTATGATAATATAAAAAATCTTTCATCATCAACATGCAAACTGTATAGTGATTAGTTAGATTATTTAAAATGGTAGAAATATTTATATAATTTTTATTTCTTTTATTGTAAAATTTATATTCAATAAACTTTCTGAAAACGGCTAATCTGGATATTTGAACCGTGGCTAAACATGGAGAAAAAATACTTTTAAAATTATATTTTTTGCCCCATCGATCTATATTTTTTATTTTATCTATCTCGTTTAAACCCTCCTTCTTTATTTTTAATATCTTTTGGTTTTTATCGTTTATGAAGCATCACCAAGAGCTTGTTATACACCATATAACTCCTTCCTCTAACAATTATTGTCTTAAAAGAATTTTTGATCCCTTTTTTTACTCTAAGCCCATTTCCTTAGAAATATGGAATATTTAAATTTTTTGCTCTGAGATAAATTTTAGTAAAATTTTACCGGATAATTATTTGAGTCAGGACGTCCGGATTCGTTATTGTTAGTGATTTCAAGCGTAGTCTATTGTTTTTTCTGGAATTAAGTGAAACTTGTGTTTATGATCGTGGAATATTGTATGATTTGGGTCTCTTCAATGAGTGTTAATAGAAATTATGTATGGGGTTTAAAGAAATACCTATAATTAGTGTTTTTAAGTTTATATTTTTGTACCAAAATGTTTTTGTTTCGGTATTTTTCTAATTCTAAACCACGTTACCTTTTTTTTTGGTATGTAAAATGATATGCTTAAATCCATTCCAGAGATCACTTCCACATATTAATTATAGCCTATTTTTGTAAATGTTTTTATCATTACTTTTAATAATAGCGTACACATCTCAACAGGGTTTATCTGTAGCAAAACTGTTAAATATCGTACATTATGTAAAATCCAAAGGACGGAGAATGCATTTTAATTTTAATCGAGCTAGGTAGCTTCAAACTAAAAAAAATATTAAAAGTTAGGCGAAAAGTCATAAAAATTATTATTGATCCGGATTTTTTATATATTAAGAACAGGGTGAATCCCGGATTCAAATATAATTTTTATAGCCCAAGGTTGATATTAAAATTTAATTTACTTCTACGATCCTTGGATTTAAAGTTTTATTCTTAAGTATCGAAACAAAATGATTGAAAGATTAAATTTAATGATGGGAATTGCATATTTTCCCTCTGATAAGTGAAATTTCGGGTTATTGAACATGTTTTAATATAAATATATAATGATATAGGCGAAAAATTTTCTGGATCTATATCTAAATCGTCTGGGTTTGACTGAGCATAGTCTTATTTTAGGTTATTAAATTTAAAATCAATAATGGTTTGAGTTAAAATATATATTATAAACAAATGTCAACTTCTAAAATACGATAGCGTAACTCAACCAAGCTGTTGCTGCGTAAATAAAAATATTTCTGACATTTTTAGAAGGTTTTGAATAATCGTAATGGATATATAAACCAAATAAATAAACCTCAAATTAATAAAGTTAAAATGCATGCTTGAGGACCTTGGTGGTCATCCTTTGTTCCGAGTTAAAATTAGAAACTTATCATATGATTTTACCAGATTGTGTCAGATAATGTTATATAGTTTACACTTATTTAGATTTCCTACAAAGGTTTACTGTTTGTGTCAAACACAAATGTTGGATCGGGTAATTAAGGTTTAAATTATATAGCAATTTTCTTGATAAAACTTAAGCCATTAAACTAAAATGAGAAATTTATGAAAAACTTATACATAGGCTTTTTTGTCATCTCATACTTCTAGGCAAAACGAATTAAAAGGGGTTAAAACTATTTTTCCTATATTCAAGTAGGAAAAAAATCAATATGTATTATTGTATTTACTACAAAATATTTTAGATAATGTAAGCAGTGTAATTACTTAGGCGGCAGTGGCTAGAGTTATTAAAGCTTTTAGCGTGATCGACACTTGCTTCAGATACATAAGACGCTTACTCTAATTATTGAAAAATGAATATTTTGATGATGGACGAAATTATTCCATTATATATAAGGTCAACAAAATATTTCAGCCGCGAACACTTAGACATATTCTATAATAATTTTTCGCTGAACGATTTTAAAATTATTATTAAAAATGATATTATCTATATTAAGCCTAACGAATATAGCGTTGAAAAAATCTTATTAAAATATTTTATATAGCAGTTATTAATGGTAATCTAATGCGAAAAAAGAGATAGAGTACAAACAAGCGTTTTAAGAACTTAGAATATTCTTTTACTCTGAAAAAAATTGACGAAAGATGCAATTATACCTACGCTATGAAAAACATCCAAAATAAAAAGCTAATGATATTCAGTAAAAATTTTTCACATCCGAAAGTAAAATTAATTCAAACCAATTAGCTTGATATGGAGCACTATTTACATAAAGTTTATATAAAATATTTGAATTTTACGGAACGCTCATGCAAACATATACAGGAAATAAATAAACTTGGCCATGAAATACCGTTTTAAAATGAACAAAAATTTCATTTTTTATATATATATAATGAAAAGAATAAAGGACTGAATGTAAAAATTTATCAAGTTTCCTAAAATAACGTTATGTATACTTTCTACTCGGTTGTTTTCAAGTTAAATATTAAATCTCATAATTTCAAAAAATAAATTTAGATATGGAGATATACGGACTAGATCTAACATATATAATTCATTCGAAGGGTTTTGAAAAATTTTATTTATGGAAGCTAAGAATTAAAATAAGAATGTGCCAAAATATCGAATGAATTTCTTAAGGCAAACATTTTATTTATACTAATATAACGATCGCATAATCCAGAATCCATATATTGCAGAAATGAAATTATAAGGCTCAAAAAAAATTTTATATTGTGATATTATGAAATTTTTTGATCAAGAAATTAAAAAAATTTTAATTTGGCTGCACTCTTTGCGAAAATCAATTCGTATATTGGAAAAATAATACTGGCTGCGATTTTTATCCACGAAAACGCATACGTGATTGCCAAACAAACGGATTTAAAGGAAACTACCTCCGCTTATCATATATCGTTTGCATTACTCAACAAATTATACTAATATTCGAATATGTATATATATATTAGAATGAAGAATGATCCATCGTGATTTGAAAGAGTAATTAGCTACTTGTTTGACAATCTCTACTAAATAAGGATTTATCTCAACGTTTTCCCAGTGGGGTCTGTAATTCCATAAAATCTATAGAAACCACATCAAAGGCGCAAAAAACATACCTCTTAAACATGGTGTACCCAGTCCTTCTAAGAACAGTAAATTAAATATTGTTGAATCACAAATTTAAATAGCCAGGTGAAACAAATAATAAATAATATATCTATCGTTAATATTCGTAAAATTAAATAAAGATTAGTCTTAGCAACCTCTTAATATGGGATTACTCAACAATTTTAATGAAACTTAAAAGATAGTTTATATATAATTTACTGAAGATGGTTTATTATCAAAGCATATGCAAAAAAA
>LDMZ01024246.1:0-14238 GCA_001455285.1 Sphaeromyxa zaharoni | reverse complement strand
CCGCCTCCGAATACATAAGGAGCAGGGAAAGGTTTTTTCCTCCATAGCTAAGAAAAAAAAATACAACAAATCCAAGATTGAAGCTAGTGACATGTGCTTAGTTTTATGATTTCTCTCTTCTTAGAGAAAAAAAATCTGAAAATTTTAGTTTATTTGAAATTTAAAGGTTTGGTGGAAAATGTGTTTAACGATTGAAGATTTCTAAAATCAAGTGGGAGGGTGAATATAATGCGAATGCAGATTGAGGATAGAGATATGAAACTATCCGTTTTGTCCACTGGTCATATATTTTTTCTTAATGGTTATCGTATTGAACATAATATACAAAATCAGCTCCTTTAATCAAAGTTTCTGTAAGAATACTAGAGATAATCAGATTTGTTTAGAATATTTGACAAAAATATATAGGAGAAAATAATCAAACGATAAGAAATAAAGGTGTGAACATGAAAGATAATTTTAATACTCTATACAGCTAATTCTATTAATTTAGCGATGAAACGGAAGAAAGCCTCTACAGTTAGGTGAATTACACTTGCATTCAACTCCATTTTTGTCTGAATTAACACTAGTTAATGTACCATAGTCAATTGTAATCTCTTCATTAGATTTAATGGGTTCACATGAAAAGATTCCGATTCTAGGGTGAGTAATAGAAGAACTGGTTCTAATAGGGATAACAATCGAATTTGCACAGCATGAATGGTTAATAAACCGGCCAACGTTCCCATGCATACTTGCATCGATGATAGTTAGAACCCTTTGTTCATTTGAAGTGAAATTTTCAATGAACTCCAGTACATAATTCCGTTCTTTAATAGCAGAAGAGTCTGAAATCGGATTACCACTTCTTAGGACACCGATATACTCGCAGATAAATTCACCACCATTAATTAAATCTGTTGTCTTTAAACACCAGCCTTTTAGAGTATTCCAGTGTAAATAAAGTTGATACGTGATGCCTCTTTGAATTATCCGATTCTGGCACCGCTCCCAGGTACATCCGCACGCGGGACCACACTCAATTACCATCCCCACTGATGAAATTACCTGAAAAGATTAAAATTATACTTCTATTAATGTATGGTTGCTTTTCAGTACAACTTCTACCTCCGCTACATTCACAGCTACTTAAAGAGCTGCCACCGCATAGACACAGACGTGAAGAAACGGATTCCTCCATTTCATTTATATCGTTCCAACAAGCCTCGTACTTAACCATAGTAATTTGCATTAATAAGGCATTAAACATTAAATCGATTCAGTACACCAATATCACAACTATTTAATTCCGTTAGATGACACAGGGCCGGTATTTTCAACTTTTCAGCGCCATTTGAACAATCAGCCTTTACTTTTATGCAGTCCATATTAATCAATTGAATCGCGTTCAATGAGATACAGAAATGGAATGGTTTTCAAGAGCCACCCTCCAATTTTTAACCAGCACTAATGAACATATTCTTGCTCATGCTTGGTACGATGTAAATTATTTTTCGCTCTTTGTAAGCACATGGGTTGGTTGTTTTTTAGAACATAATAGGAAACCTTAATTTAATAAAAGTATGGTGCGCGGCGTTGTAAAATTTCTCCAGAAGATTAGGTTATCTCTTTAAAATCACAGAATCTACAAACGTTGGTGAAAAATATACAGCAGCTTCTAGATTTTTTTGATAATGCAGGTGGAAACAACCAATGAAAAATTAGTATTAGGAATGTTATTTAAGAAAATTCAAATTTCGACAACGTCATCGTTTATTAGGTGTTCTTATTATGGACGGTCAGATATAACGCCAATAATCTGTTGATTAGTCATTAGTATTTTTCATCGCCGTCTTGAAAGGATTAAATTTGTACGTATATAAATCGCTGACATTTTTATTGAGGAAAGATTGTGTTCTTTATGAATTCCATTTGAGTTGCTACTGGTTAAAGGTCTTTCCAAATTTTTTTGACCCTAGCTTACACATTTTGTAGATAGAACGGGCTTCTAAATATGATAGTTACAACTATGAATTTTTATTGAGAAGTATAATCAAATCATGGTTTATATTCACTTTTCTTAACTTCACTTCTTTCCGGCTTATTTAAATTGATTTTTAAATCTTATAATGAAAGCAAAAAAATTAAATTCTGTTAAAGCGAAGTGTTTGTGCCGAATTTCTGGTTTGTATTTACTCAATGGTAATGAAAATTAAAGAATTTATGATAAAAAAAACGAAATAAGAGAGATATACTAGAGAGATACATCAATAATAACATTTACCGTATTTGAAATCACAGATTCAAGCTTGTTTAAGATAATATGAAAGATTCTTTGGGTTTAAATTAAATACTAGTTGACGGTACCATTATTTTGCTTTTTTAAAAAATCTTCAATAAAATTCATAGATAAAATAAAATTCAACTATTTTGGCTACGTTCAAAATTAGATATGTAAATTATTAACTGATGTATCATAGAATTTAAAGTATGCACCCAACATAAAAGTGCTGTGTGATAGTTAATATTGTTCGAACCAATGACATATTAGAATAAAAAAGAACCGGATATCATTTTTAATTGCATTTACAACTTTAAGGTAAAATAAAGCTAAAAACTAGACAGCGTATATTAGAGTAGATATTTTTTAATGTAGATAAACCAATGGTGCTTTCATCCATATTTTTGAAAAATATGTTGTTTCCTTAAAAATAGTTCAAAATTACAGATATTTAGTAACTAGTTTTAATAAAATTTAAAATTATTTTCATAAATTTTTTTAACATAAAACAATGATTATGTACATATATTCTTTTATACCACATATATCTTCAAATAAGCAGTCTACTAATCTAAAAAAATATTTTCCAGATTAGACGATCAGCTAATACCTGTATAAACCTTGTCTCACGCAGGCAAAGATGGTATGTTCATATATATTGCATTTTATGGCATTAGTTAATTTATATTGGGTGGAACTACTTTGGTATTTTTTTTGCATATGCTTTGATAATAAACCATCTTCAGTAAATTATATATAAACTATCTTTTAAGTTTCATTAAAATTGTTGAGTAATCCCATATTAAGAGGTTGCTAAGACTAATCTTTATTTAATTTTACGAATATTAACGATAGATATATTATTTATTATTTGTTTCACCTGGCTATTTAAATTTGTGATTCAACAATATTTAATTTACTGTTCTTAGAAGGACTGGGTACACCATGTTTAAGAGGTATGTTTTTTGCGCCTTTGATGTGGTTTCTATAGATTTTATGGAATTACAGACCCCACTGGGAAAACGTTGAGATAAATCCTTATTTAGTAGAGATTGTCAAACAAGTAGCTAATTACTCTTTCAAATCACGATGGATCATTCTTCATTCTAATATATATATACATATTCGAATATTAGTATAATTTGTTGAGTAATGCAAACGATATATGATAAGCGGAGGTAGTTTCCTTTAAATCCGTTTGTTTGGCAATCACGTATGCGTTTTCGTGGATAAAAATCGCAGCCAGTATTATTTTTCCAATATACGAATTGATTTTCGCAAAGAGTGCAGCCAAATTAAAATTTTTTTAATTTCTTGATCAAAAAATTTCATAATATCACAATATAAAATTTTTTTTGAGCCTTATAATTTCATTTCTGCAATATATGGATTCTGGATTATGCGATCGTTATATTAGTATAAATAAAATGTTTGCCTTAAGAAATTCATTCGATATTTTGGCACATTCTTATTTTAATTCTTAGCTTCCATAAATAAAATTTTTCAAAACCCTTCGAATGAATTATATATGTTAGATCTAGTCCGTATATCTCCATATCTAAATTTATTTTTTGAAATTATGAGATTTAATATTTAACTTGAAAACAACCGAGTAGAAAGTATACATAACGTTATTTTAGGAAACTTGATAAATTTTTACATTCAGTCCTTTATTCTTTTCATTATATATATATAAAAAATGAAATTTTTGTTCATTTTAAAACGGTATTTCATGGCCAAGTTTATTTATTTCCTGTATATGTTTGCATGAGCGTTCCGTAAAATTCAAATATTTTATATAAACTTTATGTAAATAGTGCTCCATATCAAGCTAATTGGTTTGAATTAATTTTACTTTCGGATGTGAAAAATTTTTACTGAATATCATTAGCTTTTTATTTTGGATGTTTTTCATAGCGTAGGTATAATTGCATCTTTCGTCAATTTTTTTCAGAGTAAAAGAATATTCTAAGTTCTTAAAACGCTTGTTTGTACTCTATCTCTTTTTTCGCATTAGATTACCATTAATAACTGCTATATAAAATATTTTAATAAGATTTTTTCAACGCTATATTCGTTAGGCTTAATATAGATAATATCATTTTTAATAATAATTTTAAAATCGTTCAGCGAAAAATTATTATAGAATATGTCTAAGTGTTCGCGGCTGAAATATTTTGTTGACCTTATATATAATGGAATAATTTCGTCCATCATCAAAATATTCATTTTTCAATAATTAGAGTAAGCGTCTTATGTATCTGAAGCAAGTGTCGATCACGCTAAAAGCTTTAATAACTCTAGCCACTGCCGCCTAAGTAATTACACTGCTTACATTATCTAAAATATTTTGTAGTAAATACAATAATACATATTGATTTTTTTCCTACTTGAATATAGGAAAAATAGTTTTAACCCCTTTTAATTCGTTTTGCCTAGAAGTATGAGATGACAAAAAAGCCTATGTATAAGTTTTTCATAAATTTCTCATTTTAGTTTAATGGCTTAAGTTTTATCAAGAAAATTGCTATATAATTTAAACCTTAATTACCCGATCCAACATTTGTGTTTGACACAAACAGTAAACCTTTGTAGGAAATCTAAATAAGTGTAAACTATATAACATTATCTGACACAATCTGGTAAAATCATATGATAAGTTTCTAATTTTAACTCGGAACAAAGGATGACCACCAAGGTCCTCAAGCATGCATTTTAACTTTATTAATTTGAGGTTTATTTATTTGGTTTATATATCCATTACGATTATTCAAAACCTTCTAAAAATGTCAGAAATATTTTTATTTACGCAGCAACAGCTTGGTTGAGTTACGCTATCGTATTTTAGAAGTTGACATTTGTTTATAATATATATTTTAACTCAAACCATTATTGATTTTAAATTTAATAACCTAAAATAAGACTATGCTCAGTCAAACCCAGACGATTTAGATATAGATCCAGAAAATTTTTCGCCTATATCATTATATATTTATATTAAAACATGTTCAATAACCCGAAATTTCACTTATCAGAGGGAAAATATGCAATTCCCATCATTAAATTTAATCTTTCAATCATTTTGTTTCGATACTTAAGAATAAAACTTTAAATCCAAGGATCGTAGAAGTAAATTAAATTTTAATATCAACCTTGGGCTATAAAAATTATATTTGAATCCGGGATTCACCCTGTTCTTAATATATAAAAAATCCGGATCAATAATAATTTTTATGACTTTTCGCCTAACTTTTAATATTTTTTTTAGTTTGAAGCTACCTAGCTCGATTAAAATTAAAATGCATTCTCCGTCCTTTGGATTTTACATAATGTACGATATTTAACAGTTTTGCTACAGATAAACCCTGTTGAGATGTGTACGCTATTATTAAAAGTAATGATAAAAACATTTACAAAAATAGGCTATAATTAATATGTGGAAGTGATCTCTGGAATGGATTTAAGCATATCATTTTACATACCAAAAAAAAAGGTAACGTGGTTTAGAATTAGAAAAATACCGAAACAAAAACATTTTGGTACAAAAATATAAACTTAAAAACACTAATTATAGGTATTTCTTTAAACCCCATACATAATTTCTATTAACACTCATTGAAGAGACCCAAATCATACAATATTCCACGATCATAAACACAAGTTTCACTTAATTCCAGAAAAAACAATAGACTACGCTTGAAATCACTAACAATAACGAATCCGGACGTCCTGACTCAAATAATTATCCGGTAAAATTTTACTAAAATTTATCTCAGAGCAAAAAATTTAAATATTCCATATTTCTAAGGAAATGGGCTTAGAGTAAAAAAAGGGATCAAAAATTCTTTTAAGACAATAATTGTTAGAGGAAGGAGTTATATGGTGTATAACAAGCTCTTGGTGATGCTTCATAAACGATAAAAACCAAAAGATATTAAAAATAAAGAAGGAGGGTTTAAACGAGATAGATAAAATAAAAAATATAGATCGATGGGGCAAAAAATATAATTTTAAAAGTATTTTTTCTCCATGTTTAGCCACGGTTCAAATATCCAGATTAGCCGTTTTCAGAAAGTTTATTGAATATAAATTTTACAATAAAAGAAATAAAAATTATATAAATATTTCTACCATTTTAAATAATCTAACTAATCACTATACAGTTTGCATGTTGATGATGAAAGATTTTTTATATTATCATACACCGCTATCACTGCAGGGTTACTTTCTTTGAGGTTGGTAAGAATTTCTTCTATTGCATCAATCACTTCTTCGGGGGCATCAGCCAATTTGTTTGGAATGAATTCAGCTTGGGCAGTAAGAATCTCTGGTTTAAATCCCTCATAATCCAATTTACGAAGGTTATTGGCCATAGTATTGACATGTATATCTTCCGTGATAAACTTAGGCAATAAATTAAAAGTACATATAAATTACCTCAACAACTAATCCGAAATCCGGGGAAATATTAAAGCTATAGTCCTCAGCATCAATTAATATTAAAATATCTTCAGCCTAATATAATATAAAAGTATTATGCACAAATACAAACCTTTTGAATAGCCTCCTTTGATGGATATTCCGCGTTAGGGTCATCTTCATTATTAAAAACATCTTTGATTCTTACAACCCCTAAAATAATATTATTTCCATATTTTCCATTACTTAAGAGATAAAAATCGCAACTTTTTAATCCTAGAACTATAGCTTACATCTAAATATATGTATTAACACGTTTTTAAAATATTCATTTTATCTTTATCACAACTATGGCATGGTGTTTATAATATATAAAAAAAAGACGCAATTATTCGAAAAATTCCTTACAAACCTTCGTTACCTCATATTCATAAATTTTTTTGGCTATTTAGACTGAATTTAATTCTTTTGCTGAAAATTGTTTAAATATTCTACTCTTAAAGCATACCATGCATACAATAAATATTAAATCTCTAATAATAAGAAATTGTGCTAGGTTGATGAATTAGAGAATCAGCTGTTAGAAAATAAAACAAAAAATCAGAATATATTCAGTATGAACGGGAATTCAAAAATTGGAGCTAATTTTTCTCAAAAGATTTATGTTTCAAATATGCTGTATGAATTTCTGGCCACAAATATTTTATATATTAAAAAAATCCATATTTAGAATATGCAAAATCTTGTTATCTGATTGAAGTGTAGGATATATAAATTTAAGAGTTAGTTAATTTTACAGACAGTGGACAAATAATGAATCTAAATGACTTACAATTTAGAAATTGGGATAATTGAAAGGTAGTAAATTATTGAATATTTTAGGTAGTACACAAACTATTTATATTGGCCTTCCTCCATGTTATCAGATTAATTTTTATGACTAAACGGTTCAATTCTAACGTTTCTGTATAAGCAAACCTCAACACAAAACCACTTTGTCCAGAGAAGTAACACTAATGTTGAGCAAAATGCACAAAAAAAAAGATAACCACAGACATTGTTCGTACACTAAATTTACCCTTATTGACATTTCATAAAAATAATCGACCAATCCGCTTTTGAGAAGAAGAACTGAGTCGCAAATCTAACATTGAAAATTTGGTGTTCAATAAAGAACAAGATGATTGTATCAGAACCGAGACATACATACATGTTCTTTTTCTGTTGAAGGTCTTGTGTGCTTACAGTTGTTAGTGCATGAAAATCCAAGAGACAATATAAAAAGGAAGAGACCTAAGCCAAGGCCCGTAAATATCAGTAAACCACAAATTATCATTACCTAAAAACATTCGGTCGGTCTGTTTCCCCATTTGCTTTTTTTGGAGAGCATACTTATTAATGATAGAAGAGGAAATAAATGCTGCATTGCATTAAATTCTCAATCGATGATAAATTGTTTACAAAATTACATGAACAAGGGTCTTTCTATTTAGGCAAAAAGGTTATCATGGATAACAAAAAACTTCACCATTCGATGGCTGCCATTCAATATATATTCAAAAACGGTATTCAACATAAATACATATCACCTTATTTCTCAACTAAATGAACTGGGGAAGTTTTTCTGACCATAAACATGATACTGCTTTCTTTGTCTATTTTCAACAACCAGGACGACTGCAATTTAATATGAATAATCAATAGTGAACTCAAGCAACAATGATCCAAGAATCAATTCTAGTTTGTGCTTCACACGTGGAAATGTTTTTGAATAAAACCTTTTAAGGAATAAAATTATAAAATTAATTTTGTCACTATAATTAAATTACGGCGTTAATAGTGTTGATACTTCTATGTTCTTTACGATATTGAAAAAAATATTTTAATAATCCAAATAAACTTTCAAATCTTTTGATATAATTACGAATACGTTTGTATTTAACAAGTTATACTTAGAGTATCCAGAACTAGCAACTTTATGAATGATTAACGATGATGAAATATTTGGAGAAAATTTCTTATCGAGCGATCAAAAAAGAACGGTTACTTCGATCATCAAAGGCCTAATGGACCATACCCATAAGGGATCACTATAAAATACATTCAACATTTAGAAACAAATATATTGTCACAGTTAATAAAAATTCAAATGCTGTTTATCGGGGAATGCACATATTAGCGACACAATTTTTTCTAATCCACTTATTGGTATTAATAAATTTAGTATCAAGCTTAAAGATTATTTATAACAATTTTTTTATGTATTGTAAAAAATTTCTGAAGGTATCGAACAGAAGTTAGTTAGAATCCACATATGGTTCTAGCAACATAGCTTGGGAACCCTTTCATTGTACATATAATGATCAGAGAGATCATAGCCTCATAAATTAAATAAAGGTTTGGTTATAAATAAATCCTGAAAGTACAAAAATGTTATAAAGTTCTCTGGATTCAATTTATGTAAAATTTGAGTAAAATTTTGTTTACACACGCAAATAAAGAGCGTAAATGATTCGAGCTTTGGTTCATAAAATTAAGTAGGATTTATATTAATTATAAAAAAATACACTGACCTAATCTTCTTTTTCTTCCATTATACATACATTAATCTAAAATTAAGGATTAAAAAATTTGTAACATTATTGCAATATAATTTTTAATTTATGTTGACTTAAAAGTTTTCTACTGACCTTTAATAGCGAAAAAATGTTACATTTTAAACACACCCAATCTTTTTTCTGAAATGGCAAGGAAATTATACAATTTTACAAAAACGGTCAAAATGCCAGAACGGCATGGATTGAATTGATATGTTATCTCAAGATTAGACTCAATATACCGAATTCCCAAAATTTATCACTGGAAAAACAAGGTATGACAATCGTTCATTCCAAATTAATTATGAGTAATTGTAATCGGCAGACCTTCGTTGCGAGGCTTAGAACGGCTTTACCTAGAGTTCAGGAAGCTATTTCAGGCTCGTAATATTCTCATCCAGAGAACGAAGGCCAAAATTGGTAGCGTAGCCCAAGTACAAGGGTAGGTAATGGGGGTTGCTTTAGTGGGTGAAACTCCCACACTGCCTGTCAAACACCCTGGGAGGCTATGGCTGACGCCAAACCGGGCTAGAGCTAAGTCCCATCTTACTGAACCGCCTCCAAAGTCATAAGGAGCAGGTAAAGTTTTTTTCCTCCATAGCTAAGAAAAAAAGGAGTAATTGTAATCGCTGTAGGCAATAATTTCCCATACTTGAAATTAATATATGGAAAAAAATAGCTCAATAATTTTTAGAGTTTATTAAAGAATGAGAAATTACAAAAGATTTTGTCCCAAATCCAATAATAGTGATGGTGAATCAAACTAGAATATACCAATCAGAGGTCAGAAATTTTTCCAAGAACGTCAAATTAAGTACTTAATTCTTCCATCTCATAATCCTTAGTAAAATCCTATTTTGAACATTATTAAGGCCTAAAATGTAAAGCCTAGTTAACTCAGACTCGGAGCAATTAATAAATTGTCCTTTCAGTGTAAAATTGACCATTAAAAAAGGATTTTTACAATTATCTATTCATATAGTATCTAATAATTTTTGGGGGCTCTGTCAATTTTTAACTATATTAAAATATATTCAGATAGTACTGTTAAATAAATATACTATTGTTTGAACGTATAGACACTCGATAAAGAGATATAACTGATGTTATTATGAGCTATATAATATAATAATTTGCTAGATTTGTTTGAATAATTACGTTATTTTCTATAACTTTCAGTTTTATGTCATATTTATATGATAAGTATTAATACTTATGAATTCGTCTATAAAAAGTGATTTTAATAACTAAGATTATAAAAACAGACCAAAGGCATTTTTTGAAATAATGTTCAACAATCTACCAAAAAATTAGATGTATTGTTTAAAATTTTCAGAAGATAAAAATATAAAAATTTATACTTTTAAAGTTGATTTGATCAAATAATATTGGAATTCATTCATTAGACAACTTTCATTGGTACATATTTAAATGGGATCGTTTTTAATATAATTCTTATCAATTTAAGGACATTGATAAAACCAGATAGGTAAAGTGTTGTAAAATGAGATCATTTATTTTATACAACAATGTGATAAAAAATCGACAAATTTTTGTTACAAAAATAAGCAAACTCCTAAAAGTTTCATACGGAGACATAAGCCTTCTAAGGTAAAGCTATCAACGAGGGTAGCCTCCTAAAATTCTATTACCTGAAAAAACCTTGTCGAGCCAAGTTAATTGCAAAAATCTAGTGGGTGGGTAAAAAATGTGCTTATTCATTAAACATAATGTAGTGTATTTGTCCTTGAATAAATTATTCAAATTTTATTATTAAAATAACAGTTAGCTTAGGTATAAAATTAAGATGTAATACCCTATATTCGATAGAACATGAATGTGTTGTTGGGGGAAATGAAACATGGCCACTTGGGTTTTTAATGTCAGGATTTTCTAATTTTACACACATCCTTGAAAGAAAATTTAAAATAAAATACTAATCATAAAAAAATACAGAACAGTTTAAAGGCCCTTACCTTGCCAGCGATACACTTTAATTCTGAGGTACGAGCAGTGATAACAGGAAAATTTCCAGATAAAACTTTGCTCATACGTGCTTTTAAATCAATAAACTAAGATAAAACGAAATTACAATTATTTTTAATGTTATTAAAATAATGTTGTATTACTGTTCCAGTTATTATAAATTAATTAGGTTGTCAAGATTTAATCAAAGAGCGAAGTTTTATCTGGAAAAATTTGTTTTACACTTTTTTTTTGTACATTAAAGTTTTTAGTTGATAAAGAAAAATCTGGAAATTGTCCTAGAACTGAGCGCAGTGTGTAGCCAGGTAAAAATCCATAATTTTTCTTAACCATTCATGCAATATATATTTTATTCAAGTTCAGCTATTATCGAAAACTTTTGGCATCCATAAACTTAATCGACAAGATGGGGAAAAACATCGGTTAAAAAACCAAAGTAAAAAAACCTTTCATTTCGAAGGGTCCACAAGATTCTTGGTACTCTGAACTAAGTTTTTTAGATATGTATATACCGATCCAAACTTATTTCGCTTAGCAAAAAGCTTCATTCTTGACTTAAAGTCGTTTATGCTTTTGGGCTGTGCGTATACAAGGATCGAAAGATTTGACCTAATGAGGTGAATCATGCATTTCGGAGCTTTTGGGTCTGCGACAACTTTCTAAAAGGTAGTAATTAAGCCTTAAGGTATTAACCGTTTTCGCAGAAGCAATGTTTTCAGCAATTTTACTACCGGGATACTGTTCTGCTTTAGCTCTCGAAATCACTGCAGCTAATACTTTGTTGGTCTTTGGGTCGAATCCACCAACTAGTAAATGAATCATGGGGTCATATTCTTCTAACCTTTACAAGCTGAAAAGATTGCGCTTGAGTGCTTATGATAAAGAGCAGATTTTTTCTCTGCCTTTTTCATGTTGTCTTTCAGCTTATTTTTCCACGAAGGGTGACCTTTCCAAAGATTTTGAGTAATAGACAACCCTCGAAAATGAACGTAAGAATGTGGATATAAATTTTTGAAGATAAAAATTGGTGCAATACTCATGTTTGCACTAATATTAGGTTTTATTCGGTTGTAATCGATAAAGTTAGAGAATAATGGCTATTTGTGGTTAAATAAGTAATCTTCATTCCAATTTTCTATTTTAAGCATTTAATCACTTTTTCCTGGAAGTAATATGTTATCAGGTTTTGGATTAATGTTTGTGAACCCTTTTCATGTGCGAATTTCCTTAATTTATTCCAATCAATCAATCTGAGCTTATTCAAACACACATAAAATTATTTTTTCAATGTATTAATTGTCAATAATTTTGTATTAGTTGCTCTAACCAAACCAAAGGCTATCCTTTGTAATCTAAGATGTACAGAAATGTTATTAAAAAAAACTTCATGTGGCGTCTGGCTTCAACTATAAATAATATTATTGATCGATTAGACCTAGGCGGTAGCGTATGCGTAGAATAATATATATTTAATATGATGCACGAGGTTGGTGATGTCTCACATTCACGAACATTTTTTTAAGTGCGTAGAATTTTTATTATATCATCCCGACAAGTTTGTCTGACAAAAGCAAGATAAAAGTTTGATAGGGTTTCATACCTTGTAGGAGATATATACAATATTACTCATGCAAATACACCCAATGAAACAAAATACTGTAAATATGATTGTAGAACGATTTGTGACAATATGTTAATAGTATACCGCTGTTTCCCTGCTTATAATAAACCTTAAATTTTTTAATATCTTATTTTGAAAAAAAGGTTTAAATCAACATTGCTGCTGCTAGAAATTGATTTTTTATATTATATATAGAAACCATAAAAACCTTTACTATCGGTAGAATTGCAATTTTCATTAAATCTTATTTATTTTTCGATCGTGTGAGTTGGATAATATATGTTCTTTTAAAAAATACGATGGTTATTTTTGTTCTGAACACATTTAATGACCCTATAATTCAATCAAAAACTATAACGCCATTTGGATTCTTACATAGGCTGTGTTCTCTCTGGTGTTATCTTATTTTAAAATACTGTAGTGATGTTAACAAGAAGTGGCTTGTTATGTTTCTATGAATGAAAACGTTGTTAATTCGTGTAAGTGATGGAGGATGTCCTTCGTTAGTAATCGTATATACCCTCATTAGTTACCATGCCTCTCGATAATTTTATATTACATGTGTTCTTTATTTTATGGAGGATATTTCCTCTTTCACAACAATATGCTTTATAATTCTTTATTCCTTTGATCAGTCGGATCAGAAACCTGTAGAAAAAAACAATGCAGGTTTCTTTGGGAAGATCAAAGATTTTTCGATTCAAATAAAATTTCTATAATTTCTTCATCCATTAAGTCTTATCATACATGTAGACAGTTTTGTTTTAAGGTAAATTGTTATTGAATATGTGATGATAGCTGGAAAAAGTTCATTAGTGATACATAAGAAAATCGTTGTAGTTTATCTTCACGAGGCTGTTTGTCCCATAACATAGCTTTATACCTTCTTATCCATGTCTCTATTTGAACAAATGTTAAATGGAAAGAAGAATTTATAAACATCGGAATTCTTTGACTTAACTTTTGTTTTTTAATTTTTTACAAGCCATTTAAATGTATTGGTATAAGGGAAAAATCATGCCAACTAATAACGTGTTTATCCGTACGTTCTCATACATAACTAATTATATTACATCTTTTCCTCCAATAATCATTTAATATATGGATAGTCTGAGGGTTTACGGATCTTCGAAGTCCTTCAACTTAAACTAGAGATTTTGCTGTTTCATAATCAACGAAATTAGTTTCTAGTAATAAAGTTTTGCATGTTTCAACAGATCTAAGTTCAGTTTAAGTAGAACAAAAAATCTTTCCCTTAATGACTTATCACACTGTTTTAATAAAATGATCAGAGCGTTATTCTTTTAATAATTCTCTGTATGAAGTTGGACCAGATTTTCATAAATTTTTTT
>LDMZ01024238.1:0-26716 GCA_001455285.1 Sphaeromyxa zaharoni | reverse complement strand
ACATCTTTTATTTTTTTCATTCAAATGCTTTAAGTTAAAATAATGGAAAACAGGTTTTGTTTGAAGCTGCCCATACATTGGGTGTTGAAAGGTTGAAGAGATCGCCAACCCTATCTTTAATGTGGCAATGGTTTCAAACCGGTTCAACTGTCTTTAGAAGCTACGATACTAACAATAGAAATAATTTTAATAAGTTAGTGATCATATTTAAGGCCTGAAGCAAAATTTTTAAAATTATTAAAAATACGTATGAACTAGCCATTAAAATCTCCTTGAGTAATTAAAATGTAACTCATTTTATTATATTTGATACATGCCAGTAAACAAAGTTCTTAGTTCTCCCTTTATCAAGTTTTTTATCTTTGAAAATTTTTCCTTAATGGGATTTAGGATGATGAAATAGATGCGAGGAATTTAAATAAAATATTATACCTTATTGATACTATTTATAATCCTTCCTTCAGTTCACTGGGACGTTATCAAAAAATAGATATGTATGTTCCATACGAGTGCTTCTTCTTAGATATACAATAAGTTCGTGATGTATTCTGCTATTATCCTTATATCTATGTTTAAATCATCAGTAATCTTTGCATATAAATAAGATTTATATGACATTGAGGCATTTCGTGTTGTTTTTCTTCTTCTTAGAGTAGGTATTTCAGTTTTATTCCCTTATCCTGACAACTTTTTCCTTATGTCCTTGTCATATGAATGTTAAATCCGGTTTCATAATTAAAATAAAGGATTATCGATTGAAAATCTTTCATTGAAAACAAAATAATATTTATTTATAATATATAACACAGCCCATTAACTCTTTTTTTCCCAGAATAATTTTTTTAGGGTAATCTGTAATAATTCAAGTTCAATGTCCATCGCTTACTTTGAAATGCTAAATCTGTTGATCTGATATTGTTTATTCTATTATATCATCCAATATTTCGGGAGTAAGCTATGTTTTTCACTTCCATAGACCTTAACCAAAGATAAATATCATGTCCTCTGTATTTAAGTTGCAAAAATTGTCACGACTCCAGATATTTAATAAACGTTGATTACCATACAAATCGGATTTTTTAATATCCTTCAATACACTTTCGTGTTGAATAATTGCATCTGCTGTATCAGATAAAATCATCATATCTAACTTTATCCATTATAAACAAATAATAAAATTATATATATATATATAAATTTTGCTTTTGTTTTAAGTAGTCGAGTTCTTACCTGGTAATGGTGTAAGCAACTCAAATAAAAAAATGTCTTTGGTATTATGTGGATATAATAATATCCCTGTTATATAAAAAATTTCATAGTTGTTGATGCTAAATTTTTGGATTTTCTTACAAGAGTCACCTTAAGCATTAAAAAAATCTTGATTAAAGAAAACTTTCTCAAGATCGAGGTGTTCGATACATGGTCAAAGCAAAAGTATAATTTCAGAGTGTAGGACCTGTTTTGAAAACTGAATTTTTAATTATATATAAGCTTATTATAGAGAAAAATGTAAAAAGATCCGAATTTTTTGCATTTTCTGTACATCAAGACATTAACATCAAGCAGACGATACAAAAAGTTTCTTGACCCAAGTTGCCAGTAACCCGATTGTGCTTGGGTTGGTCCAAAATTTGAATTTGAAAATTTAAAAGTTAAACTTGAGATTTAGGCTCAAATAATTACTATCTTGTTATTTCAGTATTCTGCATTACAGAAGAAAATCTTTGTATATTAATATACTTATCATTTCAATCAAAATAATTCGAAATGTATTCGCCTACGGAATATAGGCATGATGGGTTTGGTCATGAATTGTAACAAAAGGTATTACCAATGATTTTAAAATATTATATGAAAAGGCTTTATTGCTTACTATATAAAATGGTTAGAGTAAAAATATTTAATTATGGTTAGTGTGTAAAAGAATTTTAATCAACTGGAATTAAAAATGATATACAGGCATGAATCATTTAGCAAGGGAAAGTAAATTCAATAATTATTAAGAGTTCAGTGTATAATATCTAATGTTAAAGAATAAAGAACAATAAACTTGCGTATGGAAGAATAAGAATCTATGATTGTGGAAAATAAAATTTTGTAGTATAATAATTGTTAAGATATTCAAAGCAATACGAATATAATTTATTAAACAATTTTTAGAAAGTTTATTTAACTTTTACCCAGTAATCAAAAAAGCTTAACACAATCTTTTTCATCCATAAGAATCAGAAGGGATTTGATATCATAAAGAATTTAATCACAAAAATCAATCAAGGGAACATGTGCAACAAAAGTGAAAAATCATGTTCAACTTTTAATCTAAATAACTCATTTGAGCTAAATAATACGATTTTTTTTAATTATACTTAGATTTATCATTGTTTTGACTGAAAAATAAATGGATGCCACATTGTATTACGTTGGAAAGGAGATTCTTTGAGCAAGGGCAGCGTAAAAATCTACAATAGAGGCTAAAATTAGATTATACTTAACGTATTCTGTTTCCTTGATGATTACTTCATTTTATAAATGTCTGATTAACTAATTAAAAAGAAATTTATCATTATAACCTATTTTATTTTTTTTTTAATTTTTTTAATATCAAGATGCTGGCTTTCACATGAGCCCTATCATAAATTTGATTTTTAAATAAATCTATCATAATTTATAAAAGATATTTTGAACGACTGTACTACGAATTTTTGTTGTTTCAAAAAGTATAAATATGAAAAGATTTTGGAGAACTGCAATTACTTCAACGACTCTTAATTTAATCCAAATTATATGATTTTGTTCTGTGATGCTATTCTTGTTTTAAGTAAATTATGTCTAAAATAGTTGGCTCTCACATTTATTCTATTACAAAGCTTGTATTTTATTTAGTCAATTAGTTGATGAAATAATTTTTTATTTTTGATAAATATAATTTACAAATTATCATCATTTTTTAATAGTCTGCATAACAATCAAATAAATTTTTACTTAATACTTTGTATTTATATATTTCGTTATCGAAGAGGATTTTCATGATCGCTTAAAATTTTGCGAATTTAAACTTAATTCTTAAAAATAAATATTCTTTATAAATACAGGGTTTTATTTCAGAAATTTCAATGCAGAAATCTTGAAAGTAATAAATTTACACAACTGCAATAGTTCAATTAAAAGATTGTTAATTGAGTCTACGTTTAAAAATGAATTTTTTTTATACATATAATTATTTCATATTATAATTGGTTTAATCTATATTTTCATTAAAAAATAATCAAAGTAATCAAGATTTTTTATTGCACCGGTGTAGGCTTAATAATGACAATAAGCTTTCAACATGAATAATTTTTTACATTATGTCATATTTGCCATTCAGAATAGTCAAAAATACAAAACTCCCTTAATAATCGCTCCGACATGTCTTTCCGGGTATTATTGGGCAATCGAAAATTTTTTTTTAAAAACAGGATTGATGAATAATAACAGAAAATCAAAATTATAGAATGACGAGTATAAGGGATGGGAAAAACTAGAACGATTATTTCATCTGCTTTCTAGATAATGCATGAATAGACTTGATTAGACTTAAGAAATATATACTAATATTTGAATAAAATTCGTGATATATAATATTAAGTAAATAATAAGATTTTAATAAATGGCATTTAAAATTGCAGAGACTAGGATGTCGTTAGTTTGATATATGATTTGTATCAGAGGCGGAATAATTTTTTAATTTAACAAGGGTAAACTGTATAATTATTTTTCATATATAATGATATTGAAGCATTTAATATTATCGGTTGCATACATAGAAATGAGCAGATATGTTATTATTTATCAAAATTCATGGAAAAATAAAATATTAATTTTGGAATCGGTGAAATAATTTCTGAATTTATTTTTCATTCGAGGCCTCAAATATTTAAGATTAGTTTATTTAAAATAAGATTCAAGGGATAACATTGACCTATCACAGAGTTGATTCAAAAATTCGATGTAGGACTTGAAAACTATAATTAAATCCAATAACTGTTGGTACTCTCACAAATACTGATGAAAGAATCGTTTGGTAATAACCCCTAAAATAAAGTTTCTTAACGATTTATATATATAGAATTATACGAAATTCGCGTAGATATTTTAAATGGTTATGACTACTACTTGATAAGTCGAGCTTGTATATTATGCGCTCGTCTATCCAGGAGTTTAATAATAAAAGAAAAAAAGTCTATCATTTAATAGATTACTACAGTATATGATTAAAACAAAAATAATAGAAATATTACTAATATTAGAAAATGTCAGATTCATTCAGAAGAAAAATGTGTCTTAGATGTTAAGTAGAAAGTTAAGAGGCATCGATTAATTCAACTATTGCCCTTTCCATTTTTTCATATTACTCCTATAGAAGTTTAATTCTTTAATTCCCTACTTTTATAAAATACTCTGCAATGGTGAATAAAGGGGTCAAATAAAATACATAGAATTCACTTTTTAAATAAAAATATAGTCTTCGTGAACCACATACTGTTTTAATGTAAAATTTAATTTTGATGTGTACATAAAACAAAAAACATGAAGTGTTTTAGCTTATCAAAGATTATAAATGTTAACAATGATCATACAAATAAAAAGAAAAAAACATACAGGTCGCATAATTTTTTTATCTTTTAATAGATAATAATACTTATCAAAATATTTTTATCAAAACTTTATTTTTGATAGTACAAATGGAAAACTAACTTGATATAACCTAATAATATGTTATCATTCCTTTTTATTTTTTTGAAAAAGCAACAATTAAGATTATTTAATAACAAATTGTTGTGGGCTCTGGTTACTATTTTACATCGTATTCAAAAGATCACATACAGGTCTTTGGTTAAGAATTATTCTTGCATGCCCTTTAATAAAAAATCGGTAAGATATAAAGCACCAGATTCTCCAACTCAATAAAAAGTATCCCGATATAACATGTTCCAAGTAGAACCAAAAAATACACACTTAATCTCTTTTAATCGTACTTAAGATTATTGCATGACTGTTTACATTATTTTAGAAGCTTTATGTTTTTTAAATACATTCCTATTTTTGTAGGAAATAATAAATTTGTTTTAAAGTAATCCGGAATTATGCCAAGGTCTCCAGTAACGCATATGTACATTATGATAATACGAAGGTAAGAATAAAAGAGGGTATTTCTAGCATTAATAATAGCGACCACATGTTTTTCTGCATTTATTCATGATGATAACATTGAAATAAAGACTGTAGAGGTATTTGTCTTGAAATAATATTTAGTGCTTAATTTAAAAAACTAAGTATCCAGTATTCGTTAAATATGAAAATTTGTGCTGATATTATAATAAATAATAAAGAAAAACTTGCACAGTTATGAAAAATTCAGCAATAAATAAAAAATAAAAAGTGTTAAATTTACATAACGTTTAATGAAATTTTACATCTTTTTATTATTATGATGTATCAACAGATTCAAATTTGCAAAACTTTGAACGCAATTCATTAGTTAACATTTCTTCTTGAATTTTTTGAAGTTTACAATTTTTCCAATCAATTTTATCTTGGTTTAATGCTAAAACATCGTGACTAGCAAGAACTTCACTAAGAAATAATAAAAAAACTTATTAATAAGTGTTACCGTCCAAATTGAAGAGGCATTTTTCGTTTAACAACATGAATTAATCTTGTTCCATCTTCAAATTCAACGTAAAAATATGCGGTGTTACCAGAAACAACCTAATGATAGAGATATAAACTCAAAATGTTAACATCTTTGACGGGAATACCATTAGGTATAGCCGAAAAATCCATATGATGCTTTTTGCCATGTTTAATAAAAACTTCAGATAAATAAAAAGGATTCTGACGTGGAATGGGAACTATCTGGTTGAAATTAATAATATCCAATGTTATCAAGACCTGTAGCTGCATGTGCTGGCTATGATAACTTCTATCAAAGATAACAACACTTTTCCCAAGAGAATTAAAGAAATTACGAATTCTTTTTGTATACCTAAAAGTAACGGTAACTTAAACTGCAATACATACTTTGTAATTTCATCTAACGTATTCTAAAACACGTGAATAATAAAAAAGAAGATAAGAACATTATCAAGAGCTGCCAAACATGACAAATGCTCAATTGGACATAGAAGAATATGATTATTTACAAGACCTCCCTTGGCAATAGCTAGGTAACACTAAGATCTTGCAATATATCAAAAAAATTATACGTTATTTCCAGTTTCTATTACCATGTGCTTTTCGAAATTTGGATTACATAAGCAAAACCAACAATTTTTATCTTCCACAGCCTCTATAAATTTTATAGGAGTTACAAAATTAAAGATATAAGACAAATTCACCTACTAAGTTGTTCAGAAATTTTAATGGAACATTGGCATTAATTTAGCATATAAAATTTTAAATAAGTTTTTAACCATAGATATTTTTAATTTCATGTGTAATTTAAAATATTTACCATTCCATACGAAATGTAAATAAAAAAATTTCATACAATTGCAGACTAAATAGATTTTCTAAGGAAAATATGATACCGTTAAAGAAATAAGTAAAAATACAAACAACTTATTTAAAAATACGATCAGATAACCAAATAAAAAGTGTTTTGCAAAATAAAAGAACAGAAATTTAAACACCTAGTTTATACATCCTGAATAATTTCAGCACAAATTCATGAAAGCATGATAAAAGAAAAATGAAATGAAACCTCCAACAATATGATTAAAGCAATGAAGGTATTGCAAAATGAAGTTTATAAAAACATAATGCTGATTAATTTATATCACGATACAATACGTTGGTAAAAAATCTACAAATAGGTCTTAAATATGTAAAAGTTTGTTTAGTCACAACGAGTCGTTAATTTTTCTAAGGCACCTCTTAAAGAGGTATTATAAATTTAAATTTTGAGAAAATACCAGAAAAAATAACTAAAATCACAGTTCAGAGTTTAGCACATTTCAATCAAATTTTATAAATGTTCTTTATTAAAAATATAGGTTATGGTTTTTCACCTATATTCAAATGTGTAAGCAATATAGATGATGAGAGTAACTAGAATTAAAAAAGCAACCACTACGCATAAATATTGGATAAACAGCAAAAACCGAAAAAAAGTAATAATTATTCTAAATATTAAAAAATTAATATTTAGAATATTTTCTGATTATGCAACCTTAACAATACACTTAAGTCAAACCATTTAAACAACTACCAATGGATACTAAGTTTATTAAGTATCCAACTATTAGGAACAACAAAATTTAGCTCACTAACGTCTTAATTTTATTTATCACAGAGTTCCTAGTGAAATGTCATGAAAAATATTGAAATCACAAAACAGCAGCATTACATACAAAAATCCATACCACGTAATTCCATAAGAGAAAAATTACAGCAGAAATTAGCACCAATAAGCTACATCGTGAACATTTATTTATCATGATAAGGATAAACTTAATATTCATCTATATGAAAAAAACTTTATAGCCTCACTAGAATTGAGATTCAACCGAAATACTTTATCCTTTCCAATATAAGCTAGTTGAATCTAAACCTGTTTGACGCCACAATATTTTTTTCCACAGATCTGAATATACTTTGTTAGTAGTCAATTTCATGCTTGCTATTCATGTTCAATTAATCTTTATATCACTGATACCAAAAAAGGAAAGCTGGGGCCCTAGTTTAGGTTTTATTAAAAGTGTTTCACAAATTTAATCTCCTAATATACTTTAAACGATGGTGAACCCTCAATACAAATGGAATCAAAAGGTTAAATCTGAAATTCATAGCATTACTCAGATGGACTGCGTATTTCAAACAATATTTTATTTTTTATGCAATCAAAAACTATATAAAAAGAACGATTCCTTTCTTTGGCCAAAAAAAGCATGACTTTCATCTACATTTTTAGTTAAAATTTTTGTATTTTTTAAAAAAAATAACAAGTTAGTTACACTTTATACTTGAATTTTTGTGAATTAGACTATATAAATCAAATAGGATATATCGCCTTAAATTAGTATTTTTTAATTTCATTTGACATTTACAGTTTTATTTCCACGTATAATGATCTAAAAATTAAGCTAAACCGACTATTCGTGTAAATTAATGTTTTTAATAAGATCAAAACGGCATGTATTCTGAGCCTTTTTCACAATATAGAGTGGTAGATAAATAATGAGGCAGAAAATATATAATGCACACGGAGTAATATTTCAATAAGACAAAGTCTAACACATAAATTTACGTACACAAAAAGCAATGTGAACTTTATTGGGATACCGTACCCCTCTAAACTTCCTTCAGACATTTCAAACCATTAAATCATCTATCCAACTCTTTAAGCAATTCATTTATTAGAAATTTTTGTAACAGGTAATACAAAAGATTACTAAATATATTTAAAACTTTTAAACCAGCCTAGTACTAAAAATCAACATGTAACAAATTAATATATTGACTACAAAATTGAAAATTCAGTAAACCTTCCATTTGAAATATCCGAAAAACGCATTTCTGTTTGTAATAAAAACTTTTTACTCCAGCCTGTACAGATTTAAAATTTTCCAAAAGGAATTAGAAAACGGCCTAGCTAGCTATATGGTTTATGATCTTTTTTATGTTAAAATGGATAAATTTAGTTTGCATTAATGTAATATATCTGGATAAGGAAGTCTCCATAATACAAAAAAAACTAAGGAAAATTTAATGAATTGAACAATGATATGGGAAAGTAAAATATATTAAATAACGACAGTATCAAAATATCTAATCTTAATTTGAAGTTTCCACCGTAAAATACTATCAAAATCAATACTATATTTAGTTCATTCTTTTATTTTTTAGTTAAATATAACAAACACCGTCAAAAAATGCTTTCAAGTATTATATACACACTTAAGGTGTTTATATATAACAATTTAAACAATAAATTATGGAAATTTCTCAATAAAAATCGAAGGGAATACTCACTAGTTATATTATTTATACCTGAAAATATAAGCATGATAATGAGATCAAAATACAATAAAGGGAATGTGTTGATGCAGACAGAGGGACGGTTTAAAGAATTTTCTAAAAAATATATCAGACTAAAAGGATAAACTTAATCGCCAAAAAGATAATAAAAATTATTTGATATAACTCGTTTATAATTTTTTTACTACTAAAATATGCGTCAGAAAAAGATAGATTCGCATAAAAGGTTATGTAATTAATATATTCTACAAGGATAGTGATCGAAAATTACGGTAAGTAAACCAAACAATACTGTAGGTTTCAAAATAAGTGATAAATAATATACCATGTGTTCATCAACTATACTTCAATTAATCTAATAGAACTTTGAACAAAAAATTGAATATATTAGAAGTCGCTGTATACAAAATAATTAAGAAGGATAGTACTGAATATTTTGATATAACGCGATAGGATATGAAAAGTTTAATATAATATAAAATAAACATATTAGGACAAGGAAAAAAGATAGATTCATACCCTTGTGTACTTTTTCACCATAAAGAGATTCCTGACCATATATGGGTGAGTTTGGATCCTTAGACATATCGAAAAAATAGTTATTACTCTTATGTGATTTATCACTCTGCAAAAGGATAAAAAAGAATATTAGTTAATAACAGGTCGTACTGGTTCAGCGGTTGAAATTGATGTATAGGGATTTTCAGTAATGTCAATAGGTTGTAGTGACAGTTCGTCATTTGGCATTAAAACCAGTGGAGTGATTGTGATAGCATAAAACCACTAGAACAAAATAAGAAATATATTTAGAAGGTTATACTTTTTGATTGGAATTATTTCCAACACTAGAGAGGCTGACAAACCGAGTCGGATGTTGTGGTGGTTCGGCCAATATCACATGATTTCTGTATGGCTGACGAGAATAATAAAATCCATCTTCTTTGTTTGCCTCAGCGATGTGATATCTGGGTTTAAGATGTTTTGCTAAACGAGCTACAATCAAGGATTGCTCTTGGTCAAATGTGAATGGAAACTGATAAAAATAGAAAAAAAGAGTTAATTTAAACATTCTCAGGGGGAGATATAAAGTTATCAACTTGAAACGGCCAACATGAAGAAATAAAGAGGTCAACTCCATTAAATGGCTTCGTTTTACTGATATATGAATATAATTTATCTGCGTCAGACTGCTGCACAGCAAAATTCTACAATGATTTTTTTAAAAGAATTATCAATAAACTTTATCTGATTTTGAACTTGAAATATAGGCTATGGTTAAATTTGAAGACATCTTGTAGATTCCAGCTAAACCTGGCGATAAATTTTAAAAAAATCACATTAGTAACTACCTAAGTACATAACATTTGGTGCCAGGTCACCACCTGCAACTAGATCTATATCTTTGTAAAATCCCATTTCTTCATCATTTCTAGGACCTAGAACCAACAACGGAACCGGAACTAAGGTTAATTGTAACGAAAGTAATATAAATTAAAATAAGCATAGTTCTCACATATAGAACACTAATCAAACAATATTTTAACTTCATTTATGCTATAATCCGAAGCCATGATAGATTTACGTATTTTATGTAATATAACCTATTAAATGCAATTAAAATTTCCGCCAGTCGGATAATCCGATTCATAGTGCATTTTTTATTTGTGATTTTCGATAATAATGCGTTTTTTTAAATCTTATTGTAAATCAGAACTATTATAAATTAAATTTACTTATCATTTATTAAATAAAATTACTTTTGAGGTAATACAAAAATGAACCGCAAAAAGTTTAGTAAGAATATTTTACTCTCGTTTCTAAGTGCCAATTCTTTAAAGGGGTTATCTCTGAAAATAGAAATTATTCGCACCTTTCCATTTTTGTTTATAAAGGTCAAGGATTTAAGAACTTTCAGCCTGTAAGCTGATATGAGACCCCACATGAAAAAGATAAACTATAAATAAAATTCAATGGATGCCATGAGGACTGAGTGTAAAATACGGTCCGATTTCCTTTTGAAGTGGTCAATCTAGACTGAAAACCATAACGTAATCAATCTGCAATTAAACATGTTACTACTATACGATCAACGTTTTCGATATAAATTCTAAATATTGCAGTTAAGAATATGTTATAAACCTAATAATCGTAACAAAAAAACTTACTATATCCTTAATCTCTAAGGCTTTAATTTAAAGCAAAACAGCAAATAATATTTAGTATAGATAGAAGATAGAAATAAAAGATATGTAAGACAAATCGAATATTCAAAAATTTTGGCAAAAACAGATTTTAGACAAATTGATCTTAATAGAAAAAATACCTAAGCCCATCCATAACAATTTTTTCACCTAATGAAGTATCTTTGATGGTATAAAATACTTAAAAATAGATTCAAGTAAAAACCCCTTAACATTTTTGTTAATTCATCATGGGAAACAGTCAATTTCATCACATATTTTTGAACGGCCGTATTTGAAATGATAAATTACTCATTTAAAATAGCTTAAATCTTTAGTTGCAAATTGGAAGAAATGTAAGGATGCATAATATTTATTGATCTTGAATTATTAGGTAATAATTAATATTAAAAAATATTCTGTTAAAATATTTTTTATTTGAAAAAATTCTAGGTTATTATTCAGATTCCTCAATCTTATTAACCGGGAATTTTTAAAATAATTTTTCTCTATAAGAAAACGAATGTCAAAAACATGTTGAGGCGACTTATACGCGTTCGTACTCTACTAAACTAATATCAACCAAATTAAAAACCCTTAAATTCTTTATTTATGCTTTTTATTATCACTAATGAATATAGAGGAATTGATTAAAATAATAAATCTAAAAGAAAAATAATTAGACAGCTATTGTTTGAGGAAATGTATATCATTCAACACTTGATTCGTTCCATAATGCGATTATCTCAATATAGATATACCTGAAAAAAATATAGGATATATTTTTATCTAAAATGAATTACTCTCACCATAATCAAGTTTCTTTATTATAGCTAATGACTGCAAGGTAACATAAAGACAAATAAATGAAAATAGTTTCTGTGAACTATAAAAGAATTATTAATATGAAGTGATGTCAGACGCTGATTAAAAAATTATTAAAAAATCACTGGCCAAATAGGATAGGGATGAATGAGATATTTTTTTATAAAATAAACAAGAACATCTCTACAATGTATTATAAGCCTGATCATTTGATAAAACAAACGACAGATTGAAAATATGTTAATGGCAATTGGTTGATTCATGCTACCCATTCACATTTTCAGGCGATGGTACTATATCATGAAAATAACATCACACAAAGTGAACAATTCAGAACTTAAATTATAGATACTTTGCGAAATGAGTGCATTTGAATTTCTTAGACCTTTGGATATACCTGTTCCACTGTGTTGAGTATCAAATATTGAAATCAGTATAGCAAGCCAAAAAGACTAATAGAGAAGAAAAAATAAAAACATAATTGTGGTAATGACAAGTTTTTAAACAACAAAATTAAATAGACTTGGTGTAAAATTAAACCATAGTATATGATCAAGTCAATTAATTAGTCATAATGGATTTTTTGGACATTTATTGTTTAATAAGTTCATGTATTTTTACCAAATGTCCAAAATAAGTGGTTAAGCATGTCTTATATGATTAAAAAATTGTTAATCATTAAGTTTTTTAAAATATTTTTGAATAGATAGGTAAATATCCTCTTAAATTCAAGATTATTTTACCGAATATGAAGCATCGTAATAGAATAAACCACAAGTTTCACGGTATGTCATTTGACACCGTTGAAAGGGGAATTCGTTACATTAAAATACATGTTCGTATATAGAAGTATCAATATTTCTTATGCCAACTTTATATACATTTCTTTTAGTATTCAATAATTTGGAAATTGAAATAAAAAAAATAAAAATTCAATAAATAACAGGAATCACAAAAAACGTTTATACCTTTAAAAAAATAATTAAGCACATATTTTTACTAATAAAAGTAATAGTATATTCCATAAATGCCCAAAATTTTAAACAAATTTATTCTTAAAGAGCCACGTAATTTCACTAAAAAATCTTAACTTTCTATTTCTAGAGGCTTCAATAAAGAAATATAAGACTTAGCATCAACATAAAGGATTTTGATTAGTTTACGTATAAGGAATTTTATTACACATAAAAAACCAAAAAGTATTTTAAACAGCTATTTAGAATTTTTTTATAGACCCAGGTAGCCATGGAATGTACCGTCCATGTAAATTAAAGAAATTTTCGCAAGTTGGATTTCTATAATTTCAAGACGATTTCAAGTGGTAAAATATAAACTGAGAACATCACAATATCATCAAAATATTGATAAATATTCACACCTTTTTTACTATTAAACCATGAAAACATACGTTGAATGACGTAAAAAATTACCATTTTAAAATATAATTCTATCTTTTTATCTATATACATGTTTCCATTGGTAACCTTAAATATGCCAATCATGATCTATTCGGTTACTGTGATCACATAACATAATGGGTCTTTACGTTCGACTATTGAAGCTTGTGTCTAGGTAAAGAGGATGTCATGATACTTTGATATTTTATTTATTAGTTAGTAATACTACACCTAAAAATATTTTTAAATTTAAGACAAAGAAGGAAAAAAATCAAAGCGAAAACGTATCTTTAAGCTTTTTAATGGATTCTACAGACTTAAAACAATTCAGAATAGATTCCTCCATAAATATTACAATTAAATATTGGTGAAATACTAGCATCTAGCTATACAAACAGTCATAATTTGATAGAATAATATTCCCGAAATCTAAAATTACGAAATAGTACTTTTTTTTAATTTAAAAGACAGAATTTAATTCAAACCGTGGTTGTTTTTAATTTATTTAATTATTGCATTTGTTGGTATATTGTTAGCAATGTCCAGCATTGTAAATTTTAGGTGAGATTTCATTCAAAAAATCCCTTCGATCAAAACTTAACATGATTATATCCTATGGGTATTTGAAATTCGTAATTAAAAAATTTTTCAAACAAACAGTAAAAACACAATAATTATCTTCAAAATAATATGCTTTGAAATCAAACATGTTAGGAATATTAAGCTCATGCGAGAACCAAACAAAAAGCGTTCGAAGCTTCACACAAAAATTAATATCAAACATACAGTAAGGGTAGCAGATAGCGCCACTAGGGGTTTTAAATATCTAAGCATATAAAAGTTATGGAATATATGATTTTAATCTATTTGAATCGAACAAATAATTTTATGAGTTTTATGAAATGATAAAAATTTTTAAAGAAAAGGGATGTTTGTGAGATCAAAAAAATACGAAAAACAACACAATGATCATGCTTCAAGTATTTAGACTTAACTGAGCACCATATATCACTTAAAAATTATGTTAATTAAATCTCCATTCAGAATTGAATCAACATGCACGCGTTACCAGTTTATTAGAACTGGAAACCAAAACTATGCAATTAAACTATATATATATATATATACTATCAGTAAAAATAATTTACTTCACGGGTTCATGGACTCAGGTTAAAGAAAAACAACATTAGAAGATTTGGATAAAATATAATTAATTCTAGATAAATAATCGTGTCCTCAACACACGGCTTTATACACGTTGTTCTCGAAATATGCAAAAAGCTCTATAAAAAAAATATACAGGTTATTAGCATTTTTAAGTCACGTGGTTATTAATTAATCAAAATTTGGTTTTGTACACTTTTATCATGAAGAGAGAATCAATACTGTATACAATTGTAGAAGCCAAGAAAAACGGACGTTCATACATATACTTTGGGAATATCATGTATTGCTTTAAAATTTTATTAAAATGGATTTTTATTGATAAATTAATTCAATCAATAAGAGGTACTCTTAATGATAATTTAAAAAATATTCATTTATGTTGTTCTGTGGGAAGCACGTTATTATTCCCTTTCATTAAAAGAAACGTAGAAGGTTGAGGATAAGTTAATTGCGAACCCCAAGTGAAAGCATATTGACCCGACCATAATAAGCATTCACTCATGGAACAGCTGACTTTATTTATTTTTTTCAAAAATTTTTTTTAAATATATCCTTAGTTCAAAAAAATACGAGAAGAAATGATCTATATTGATTTGGCGCGACTTACATTTGATTTCTCCTGACTTCACCATATCCCATTCCTTAGTGTCGTTTGAGAACAGAGACCCAGTCGCAATCACTGCCTTTAAGATATGAATGAGTTATTTGCCAATTTCACCTCAAAAGGTCCGTGAGATTTGTTCACCTTCGTGACCTTATCTACCAAGATTTTGAACTTGCCATTAATTGATCCACAAAAAAAGCTAAAGAATCAAGATTAAATATAAAGAATAATTACAGCTTAAGACAAGATTCGTCAGGCGACCTAGCCATTACAGCTCGAACAAAGAAAAGTGAATCGGGCCTGATCGGTTGTAATAATTTTTCGGGAATGGAGTTCAACATAGCCCGTGCTTCTTTCGTTATAGAAGAAAAGCTGTTTAAGCATGTATCAATTTGTGTTGAAGCATTTGAAATCCACTAAGGTGTCGCTACAGTTTCCATACGAACTATTAGAATATAGTGTGAGCGTATTACATCAGTTGAAAACATCGAATCCGGAGGTCCGGTTTAGCATTATGGCAGAGCAGAAAGTTTCCTTGTAAGTGGTTTTTTTGTCACATATCACCCTATTTCACCAATAGCCCATATTAATTATTTGCTTATCTTATCGTGAACTCGTATGTCCATCAAACTACCACGTCATGGTAACATGAGGACCTCTCATATTGGTATTAACGTGCTTTGCGTTAATTACTGATGATGCGTTCACGATTTTTAACGGATTCTGCTATTTATTTATGTCGTAAACTCTCCCAATAACTGCATTTGTATGATTGAATGTCTTTTTCTAAAAATTTTTATCCTAGTTATCAGTAAATTTATTTTTCTATTCGCTAGTTTACTTAATGGGGAATCGGTTTCATAAAATTTTTCGTAGGTACGTATTAGTGTGAACTCCCATGATGTATGTAAGTGTGTGTGTGTGTTTGAATAGTTAGTTAGATGTGGCAAACAACTTGGGATTAAATTAAAAAAATTGAACAAGATATAGTAAACTAAACAGCTATCAAGCAAAAATGATCCATTTTGGTTGTCATCCTCATCTGATTGCCTTTTTTGTCACTTCTAGGATGTTACAATATTAGTATTTTTATAATACAGTAGAAGGTGATGGTGCAATCAAACGGGAATCCATTCGATTTGATATGGAATAGCCACTAAAAATATTTAAATCCGATTTTTCTGTATTTATATATATATTTAGTACTTAGCTTACCCAAAGTGCTACTAGGTTGAAAGAAACCAAGCGATTAGAATTGTTCCCCATCTTTGAAGTTTAATTGTTCTTGAAACATATGTACACGCCTAGAATGAAAAATTTTTACTGTTAAAGAGTAAAATAGTGGTATTATTAATAAAAGTAGCAACAAGTTTCCCAATGCATATATATACACTGGAAGTGTGTCATAGAATCTTTCTTAAGTTATTCTTTTAATTGTTAAAATGTATAACCAATTAATGTGCAACTTGTAAAGATATTCTATATTTGATAAATAATTATGAGGTGACATTTTTAGCTGGAATAAATGAATTGTAAATTGTTTCTCACCTATTAGGTTTGATCTCTACAAAATCCTTTTCAGTTGTAAAAAAATGTAATAAGGGTTATTAACAATAGGAAGATGTCCACTGGAACTCTTTTATAATATTTTGTCGTTAACCGTAGTTTTTTAATTGACCTAAGGTAAAAATTGTTATTTAAAGAAATGATCGAACCCAAAAGTAACTTAAGTAGGGATCATTTTCTTGGCTCTTATTAATTTTGAAAAATTTAATTTTTTATCTTTTAATAGCTTTATTTAAAGTAATATAGTCGATATATCTTTTATTCATATTAAAATTTAAATGGCAAACAAATCTGACATTCCTTATGATTTTGTTATATGGGCCTCATCGAAAGTTGATACTTATGTACCCTATTTGATCGTTATTAAGCGTTATTGGTCATATGAACACTTCACTATACATTATTTACATATAATTATTCAAACTCAGGAGTCAATTTTGGTACAGTAATTATTACGCTTAAGGTTATCATATCAATATTTAGTATTTTTTATTTTACAATGTAGTTAAAACAAAAATTTCTTGATATAACTTCTTTAATAGACCTCTATCTATAAATAAGTATATTTTAGCTTTGACGTTTATATACACTTGTGGCTTTTTCCATATTAAATAATAGAATATAAATTTATACTTCTGTTGTTCTTCTTTATTAAATTTAAAAATTACTTCAGATCCGTTGTTGGTTTACCCAGAAAACAACTGCTTTCGTGATACGAGAAAAACCTTTACCTATTAAAAAAATTAAGCTTTTTGAGCCATTTTTTGTTATCTTCTTACTGTTCTTAAATTAGTTGATGATTTTCAGCTTTCTAAGATCCCTGTTATTAATGTTTCGAAAGGAACCTAAAAATGGTTTTTCATTACATCCCGTCTTTGTCAAAATTTAACTTCTTGCTTTTATCTCAAACTAATTTTAAATAAAAATCGATTTTCCAATTCTATTTATATGTTTGGATGATCCTAAATTCAAAAGTAATTTTTTCTATGGATCACATTGGTATTTTTTATGTTGGTTAATCATAATAACACAATATGGACAATTGTAGTTCATTACATCAATCTACAATTTCCTAAAATAATTAGGTTGGATAGTTTACAATTTAAGTCGCTGTCTGTCTTATGAAATTTAGGTAAGCTTTACAAAGTAACTATTAGGTCTTTTGATCAATGTAAGATCATGATCTTTTCTATATCGCATCTGTTATATGCAGTATAGAATGTGTTTGAATTCTCAAATTATCCTTATTATTTAATTTTGGAAATATTATTTTTTTTCTATAACAAATCTTTACTGTCTATGAAGTGATCTACTCTGCTGTAGCTAGTATAATTCCATCCGAAGTCCAAAATACTACCCTAATATCGCTTGAGCCGGCATTAATACGTTTTTGTCACTAGCATCATTGAATTAAAAATTAATTAGAATTTTCTATATTAGATTTTTACATATGTCTTCGTAAATGTGCTTAAGACCTTAAATTTTTTTTGCTGTATCCATTCTATAAAGTTTCTCATTATACGAAGGCTCAGAGGTTGATAAAGAGGTAAATTTAAGATACCAGTTGAAACGGTTTGTATTTTTTTTGTACCCTTATAACATGAATCGTATTTATTCCTAGGTCTGCTATTGTGAACTTTTTTTTAATTTATTCACTTAAATAGACTAAAAACAGTATATTTTTGTTGATTTATTGCCTATAGTTAATGCTTGACTTTATTTCCAAACATATCTTTATCTAAATACACTTCAAATTTTCTTAAAGTCTTATAACTTCGTGTTGAAAATCATAAATAAGCTGATTTTAGTTAACTTTTCTATATATTTCTTGAATATATTAATGGATCACCTTTTATAAAATATTTCAGCGATGTCTAAACATAGAACCTACTGTATAGTACTTTACTAAAATGTATCGACGATTATGGATATTTTTAAGTATTTTATGTATAGTTTTGATACATTTACTTCTTTCATTAGGGCATTGCGGCTTTAATTAAATTTGATGCTATGGAAAAAAGTAGTTTGAGCTATCAATAACGTTTCCAAAAAATGAACATCTTATAGAGGTTGATATAATATTTTAGTTATTATTACGTAATCTGAAGCGATATGTAATTTAGAAAAGAAGGATATTTCCATATAATGCAGATCTTTAGTTAATGATATTTATTAAGTATATTAAATAAATCTTTTAATCTTTTTTTTATTTAAAAAAACTATAAACAATTAATACAACCAAAAAAACGTACAAAATGGTTTAAATCATTAAAAGCTTCAAAATTTTTATGAAACTTTTTTTAGTGTAGGTAAAAGTTTAGAACCATTATATATCCGAACTTAATTGTCATAAGAGATAAAGATATAAGTAGGTGTGTTGTAACTGGTTATTTGACATCTTTTTAATACACCCGTCGATATATATACAAATATAAATTTGAGTAATGGTTGCCCGATGTCTTTAAATAATAATGACAGGTTTTAAGGAATCGTTCTTTTCATCATAATTTTATTAACAAAATACGCTAGTCACGACTACGTTTCCTTTAAAATTCGATTAAAAATTAATTCATTATAATTATCCTAGTTTAGACTTATTTCTGTAGATTCATCGAGTAAGACCACTAATAAAGATACTTATACCCGGGGAATTCTTTAATGGTTATCTTTTATTTATGCTGTGTAGCGAGCTAGATCGTAATAACTAAATTATTCAGTGAATACAAAAATTACGTAATTTTTGCTGAAGTTAAATTTAGTGGGTAGTCACAACGATGGGATATCTGTCACAAAAATCTTTGGGCCTACTAGTTACGAATGGGCTTATTTTCAGAAAAAAATGAAAATTAACCTGATACATTTTTTTTAATTCTCTTGCTTAAAATAAGTTTACAAAAAAAACCATTCTTTATTTTATATTTTATTGAAAGGTTAAATTATTTTAACTGAGGTTGCTGTAACCTTTCTAATGATTGTTGAATATCGAGTATGAGATTTTTAAAGTAAGAAAAGTTGCTTAAATGAGCTTATTTTTTCTTAATTTACTCGCTCCTTCCTGATTTCTTTTTGGTATAGTGACGTGATTAGAGTCATTAAATTTTTGATGGGATTTTTCCTCCTTATAGGATAAAGAATATCTAAAAAATAAATCATAACTACATTTTTCTACGGTAATATTTTCTTGATTCTGTAACCCATTCACAAGTTTTTCTATTTTTTTTATCCATCACCACTTCTCAAAACCTTCGGTTCTCGCTACGAGGAAATATTTGTATAAGTGTTAATTATTAACAAAAATGCAGTATAATAAAGGAATAAAAAGGTTATAATATTTCTATATATAAAATTAGAATATTACAATTTTTTCCATTGATGATCGGTTAAAATTAATTTTTAAATGTAATAGTTTGTGATTGTTCAACTTATTTACTTCAGTATAAAAAATGCTAGTTTTTAGTTGCTTTAACAGATAATATGCTAATAATTTTTAAATAGCTTTAAAGGTTAATGATATTTTAGTTTTTTATAAAAATTGGTGGGAAGTTAATAACCTTGTTTTTTTCTTCTTTTGGTCATTTTTGTTACAGATGCTGTGTTGATAAAGTAACACCTCTAAGGTCAGATATCGACTGTGTAATTAGATATGGAAATGCTTGTTTCTCCAAGTTATTCTTTTATTCTTTAATCAATGTACGTTAGTAATGAAAATAAATTTTATGTTCTCTATGATGTTCTTAAATTCCCATTAAAATTGGATGCTTTTATTGATGCGCTTTTATGCAACATTACTGATCGTTCAACCCCAATCTTAGTTATTTACGAGAGTTGTTTTTATCACGTTCGACGTAAGTGTTGGTTAAGGATCTTTTGAATTTATTCTAGATGCTATTTCTAAGCAGCTATCTAAGTTCTTTGACAAATTTACACTTGCTAATTTGATTTCTCCTGAAAATTCCGAAATTTTAGATGCTAGCTCCCAAGATTCCTCCGTAGATGATTCGGATTTCATAAAGTAATCCTGTGAAAAATCTATCTAACTTTATGGCAGATTTGGAAGACTTTTCAAAATTTCCAAAGAAACGGTTAAAGACCATACGATAGTTTATTTGTGCCGATCGATGTCTACTTCACTTTTGTTTCAATCCAATTTCCCTCAAAATAACGTATATTCATAATATATATAATGTTATATTTCCTTTAGTTCATAATTTACGATTCCACAAATAATAATATTGAAATCGAAAATGCAGGATTGACAAGATTTTTAGGAAAAAGGTAACTAATTTTTTAATATATTATAAAATTTAATGACATTTTTCAATATTAATTAGTTAATTTTTTCTTCATCTAAATCACCATTATATAATTAAATAATGTCACGAATATTTCGCTTTAAGAATGTTAAATAATGGTTCTCACTTTAAGTTTATACTTGGAATTTTATATAGTTTTCCAACTCATATTAAACCTTTGTTCCCTTCTATAAATACAACAGATATTGTATTAAACTTAAAAACTACCTTAAAATTAATCTTTAAGATCCTGTTAAATTTTTATGTGGTTGACTATCGTCTTCAGTCTCTGAACCGTTGTTTAAAAAATTTGTTTTTAATTTTTAGTCTTTATAACGTTATGCTTTGTTATATTTGGAATAAATTAATAGAATCTCATATTTTTTATTGGAAGTTCTTATTTATATTTACGTACACAGTTTATCTTGGATGAAAAAGTTTTTTTAAAATTTTTTCACATCTTAACATAAAAGCACAGTAGCTTCCTCGTATTATTAAATATTTGTTTCTTATTGATTCATAGGTACCATAGTTCATAATTAACACCATTTTTTTATTTATGATCATCTTTAAAATAGAATGGGGCGAGACGAATCAGATATGTTCACACCTTAGCCTCAAACATTGAAACTTCTTAAATTAAGGTCATTTTATAAAATAAATTAACTGATCTAAGACGTATGAACAATTGTCGTTATTCTTTTCATATTCAAATTAGCGATTAATTTTTTGAACTGAATTTTTGGTTAAAGTAAGTAAAGCTCTGTTATGCCCCTTCCTGGAATATCTATGATACTAGAACATTATATTCAAAGTAAAGAGATTGTATGTGTGATAGAAAATGTGTTGAAAGGCAGGTTTTATAATAAAGAACGTTTATCAACTTTTTAATTTTTTCGTGTGAATTCCGTAATAATTTGGTACAAATGTAAATATGCTTTGCTTTCGCTAACTTCGAGTTTTGTTATGTTTTTATACGAAAAAATTGTTATCACAAATCAGGCATATTACATATACAAGCGAAACATAATAATTTTTCATTAGAGATATTAATAACATTTTTTTCCAACATTCAAAAATTTATTTCTGCTTCTTGATTTCTGCATACATGATCAATCTTCTAATTTAATTTTTGACTCCTATTATATTAATAGTTCTATCATATGGTGTTGTGAAAGTTTTCAATGATAATTCTGGACAGTATGATATTTCATATAATTATGCTAGTTCTTTTATTTGTATACTACTAAATTTTATATTCAAGTAACTGTATTTGTCCTATTTTAATGGTTATAACGTTGGTATACAAAATTCGCTAAGGTTTTTTTTTAAATCTTCTATTCCTTAAATAACATAATCCATTATAAAGGAAATTATAAAAAATATGAATAAAATTATTTCGGTTATTTGTTCTTTTTTAAAATTTTTCCCTGTGAGCATCATTAATCCAATGAATAAATTTATCAAAAATTTTGGTGTTAGTGTTTAATTATTTTTTGAGGGTCCGTATCCGATGAAAGTATTATGTGATACATTCGATCTCATAACGTTTCATTGTTGTCTATCAATCTATAAAGATATGATTTTATATTCCATTTCCAAATAATGTTGATCAATATAAAGTTCGGTTTAATAGATTTTAATAATTTTTAAAGCAGTAGTTTTTTTGAAAAAATTATAATCGACATTGAAGTCCATTAGCAAAAGAATCATTTGATGTTTTGCTGAACTTGTGGAGTTTATTGTTTAAAATTTTCTTTAATATAGTTGATAATCCCAAAACCACGATATTTCAACCAATGTACCTTGATAATATTATCCATAATTTTTACACAAGTACTCGACTACTATATGTGTCATTTTAAAATCTGAACCCGAAGGGCCTCTGGTTTATGTGTATTAGTCTAAGACACCACGACGTCTGTAAAATTTTATTGCGGGTTAATGTCTATTTTTAAAGTGTTTAAAGATTTTTATGCAAGTAATTAATCTTTAAAGTTCAACAGACACTGGCATTTTCTTGATCACTCTCATATTCATCTTTATACTTTCAACTGAAGTTCGGTTTAACTCTTTAGACTCAAAGAATCCGTTTTGAAGGTTGCAAAGAGTAATTAAATTCATAAAAAATATATACCGCATGAATGGTTAATAAATTCGTAATTCGATGGCCAACAAATTTTGGAATAACAGTCCTCTAATTACAAAAAACCTTATTAAGATCTCTTTTGTTTTTATTAATAATGTTATTTTGAAAATTTGAAACAAAAATTTGTTCGCCTTGTCTGTTATTTATTTTTAGACAAGTTCAATTTAAGTTTTCTCAAGGTTCTATCCTTAAAATATAAGTAAAATACAGGTTCTCTGATAAGAATTGGGTGTTATTATAAACCGGCTTTTACCATCATAAAGTTCGGAATATTTTTTGGGATATTTTTGTTTGAGATATCTAAGTTCAACAAAATAGATTTTGTTGATAATAGCTGTCTTCAACAAGCTTGAACTCTTCTTTAGATAAAGGGAACAATCAATTTCATTAATTTAATAACAATATTTTGTCGTTTTGAAATAAAAAAATAGTAAAAGGGAAAATATTTTTTTAAAAAAATGTTTGGATTGACAACGTTCCTTATCTAGAATTTGCTACGCATCAATCTGATTTTTTTTTATTTTTTAATGATGGGTCATGTGAAATCAATATTATATTTTCTATCAAACTTGGCGTTTTTCGTTTTAATAATATACTGAACCTATTAAATATAACGATTTTATTAGAAAAATCATATGTATACATATGGTTAAATCATGAACATAACAAGTACATCATAGGAGAATTGTCAAGGGTCGTAAGGTTTGAAAAATTGTGTCATAGAATGATTTCATTCAAGTTAATCAAGATCTTAACTTTGGCAATTATGTTATCTATGGTTACGAAAAGATTCTGACTAATTTTATTTTATAGGTGCAAATATATGTTAGCACTTTAACCAGTAACGTGCTTAGATCTTACTGCTTACGAGCTACTAGATCTTTTCCTTGATGCTAGTTACCATTTTTTGCTAACAACTCGTCCAATTATTTTTTTTAATACATCAGTATATAAGAAAACAAATAGCGGTGTTATTAAGTTTAAATATTATATAGAGATGAGAAAAACCTTGTTTTTACATTTAGATAAACACTGAAATATTTGACGACTGTTTTTTATTTATATTTCATTTAGAAAAAATTTTTTTATCCGTCTCTACCTTTGTTTGGAATATTTCAACATAAATAGGGAGTTTTTTCAGCAATTCTAAATACCAATAAATTTATTAAACATTTCGGATACATTGTATTTCCTTTAATAAAATGTTATATTATCTACAAGCCCATGCAATAATACGAATTTATATTGCCAAGACCGGAGTTATGAGGTTCCCTCCTCGGTCGAAACACATAAATAGATTTACATTGGGACGGACAATGGTTCCCTAAGATCCTATGCCTCGGCGACTCCAGTTGGTCTTGATCACTCATTATATAATCGAATAATAGTAAGACGATAGAGATTGAAGAAAAAATTTTCTTGCACTGCCGACCGCCTCGTGCAGCTTCTAACCAAAAAGTTCATAAGTATTCGGTTACTGTTTGTAACCGAACAAATATCGTCACTCTATTCCCTGCACGATAATATATTAATAAAATCCTTTCGCCATTTTCTAAAATAATAAAACTAAAAATGATTTTAATAACGAAACGTGACAGGTGCGCAACCTTCATTTGTTCCTATACGCAAGTTTATATAAAATATTTTTATTTTAAGAGATTATTCCTCATTAATTTTGTTCTAGTATGTATTTTCATAACTGATTATTTCGTATTAAAGCTTAGTTAATGCTTTGTGAAAACTTTATCAAATTATTATAAATTTTTTTTTATTCAAAAAATGACTACTTTGTATTCAAAATGTTCAGTTTTCATGAAAGATTATACTCTTTGATAACTTTAAAATTTAAAAATCTTTTTTCTACTAAAAGTAATTTTTAAAAATATGACTCAATTCTCTGAAGATAAACCTTAAAATATAATTAATATGAACGTAAATAAATTTTTTTATTTAATATGCGTTCTCTATTTTCGCACATTCTGATGATATAATGGATTGTAATTAATCCATGTAAATAGTAAAAATTTATACAAGAATCTGTTTCATTGTGGTTTCTTATTACATGGCCTACCTTTGACTAGTTTCCTCTTGTTACTCTTCCAAGGGAATATTTTAAAGATCTGAAATCTTATAGGGTTAGTCTTTTAGATGAATATAAATATTGTCAGATAAACATTTTATTACACTAACTATAATTCACTTGGTTCATAATATTTCCTCTTTGCAAAATATAATATGACATGTGCAACGGAACAACGCCTCAGACTATGAAACAATTTTTAAATTCTTCGAACATTGTTGTAATAGTCCTTCCAAAATAATTTACGGCAATTCGGTTGCAAAATCAAGTTTTTAAATTTTGATGATCGTATTTCTTCTTCATTTTTTGATGTTATTTTAAGATATATTGTCTTGAAAGGTCGACTAAAATAAATAAAAAAATCATCACGAGGTTTTATTTATGTATTAATTGTTGATAAAATTTTGAACCACTTATTTTGATGCTTATATTATTACTTTTGTACAAGTTAATTATATTCTCCAAGTCAAATTAATCTTTTTATGTTAATTGGATTGCGCTAGCTTAATTACTGGTAATATAATTCTTAAATTAATTTAACATATCAAAAATTGAATTACCATAGGATGTGTGTTTTTTAAAATAATATCAGTCTATATATAACATGTATCAAAGTAGTATTATTCATTTTCGTATTTTATGACTCTAAAAAAGTATCTTATAAATAGCATGCATGTATTAAATAGTCCCCTAAATAAACGAAACTTTTTCAAAAAAACTTGATTTGTACGTTGGTAAATACAGTTATTTAAATATCACTAGTAATTATTTTGGTTAAAAAGCTCAATATAGTATTTATTAATCGAATTGTTGAATTTTTAATTGATCGTAATAAAGTAATACCTATGACAAAATGCACTGAAAACGAAGGCCTGATAAGGTAGCTTAGCCCTAGTATAAGAGTAGGTATTGGGGGTTGTTTTAGTAGATTAAAACCCTATACTGTCTGCCAAGAGTGCTGGAAAGCTCTGGCTGGCGCCTAATCTGACGCGAAAGCGGGCTAGAGGTAAGACCCATCTTACTGAACCGCCTCCAAAATCATAACGAGCAGGTAAAGGTTTTTTTCTCCATAGCTAAGAAAAAAATACCACTGTCTAGATATATGAAAAAATTTGTCTTTTAGGCTGTCCAATCTCATCATCTTCACTCATAAATTTATTGTAACCTTTCATTAATTTAAGCTCATTTCACAATCCGTTGACAACTTACACACATCTCTTTATGTCTTTCTACATAAAATGTTAAAGTTTTTTAATGTGATGGAGACTAAAATAAATACCTTTTTCATTTGCGAGAAATCTATTTTCAATTCTTTTTGATTAATTTTTCAGTTAACACCTGTTCTTTCATTGCTAAACTCTGAAGCTGGTTGTACATCGTTTATGTTATTTTTTTAATCTAATACGGAAATTTTAATTTTACAAAAATACGAATT